>JAQFZQ010001669.1:0-17992 GCA_034696005.1 Glomeris marginata | reverse complement strand
AATGTGGGTTAGGTTACGGTATCTAATATAAACTTAGTACCCAAAAAACTTAGTTTTTTACACGGCTTGTTTGAAAAACCCGTTAATTAGCGGAGAAACGCGATCGTTAAAATATTCACCGGATATTCTCACTGAATATCCTCGCTTGATCCGCCAGTAAGTTAGCAGTTGTTCGGCTGGCCACCCGCTGGCGCTGTTGTATTGCTAAAATGGTCAATTATGTAGGAGTACAATCCTACTTGGTCATATGCGCATTGCAAACATTCTCAGATAGAGATTGTCAATACGCATCAATTTAGATGTGTACCTGGTTGATCCTGCCAGTAGTCATATGTTCATTTCAAAGATTAAGCCATGCATGCCTCGGTACAAGCTAACATTTAATACTTTCATCTTACAAATGCGGTATCAAAATTTCCCCTGCAAATATATTAATTTTACTATTGAGGATTCAACAAAGCTAGCTGAAAGTAGCGACATAAAGGACTAAAACGTTAGCTTCAAATGTTACCCCCAACTCGTAAAAAACCTACTAAGCGAAATGGGCATATACCCAACAGTATAATGAATATTTAATGAAAAATGCATTTTACCTGAATACTGACATCGACAAAGCATCTTCCTTCCCGGGGACCGAAGCCGAGTCGGGAATTTCCCAAAGGAAAACCTAGTAAAAGGGGGAACACGTGACATTAGAAGTTATAATGATCCCTGCATTACATAATAGTACATTGAATTCTAAGGTAAATGCAACGCAAGACAATACTTGATGACGTACAAATAACCTATTGCGAATACACATAAAAACTAGTCGTGAGGTAAGAAAAATATGGAAACAAATATCCACCTTGAATTTAGTTTTAGGGATGGTATATACGATGGGAAAAGTTTTGCTAAAATCGATAGGGCCTATATATGATGCTATAATCGATTCCTTACGAAGAGAATATTTTTTTACAGCACCCAATTCTGGAAGGCGATTATCTGGAGAACATTGAAGCAGGTTGAGATAACTATTAGCAGCTAATTTATGTGGAATTAGGTGATTTTCATTCTTATCCCAAACACGTTTCTCTATTATCTACAGGTAATGCAATATTGAGCAAAATCGATTTTCTCATCCCATTTTCATGGATACCTGAAAGTACGAACCTACCGACCAAAAATTCACAAAACCTTGTGGGTTTTTAGGAGAGTGAAATATAGTAGGGTTAGGGGTAACTAAACCAGACAAAAATCGATAAAGTGAGTATTTATTGCACAGATCTACAGGATGTGCATAAATTACCATGGTCCTACATAAATCCGAACATGGTAATCGAATGCATTTAATCCTTATTCAAATGGTGTTAGTATCATCCATTCAAATTCAGATTGTTATTCTTTACTGTGTATTATATTTTCACAAAACAAAAACACCTATTATAATAATGCACACTGTTCCATTCTAGAATAGCTCAAAACAAGTAATTTTCAGAAAAATTGTAAAATATTCAATGGAAATATGAGGTTAAAAAATTCACCACTTATACATATAATCAACAATAGGTTAAAATATGTATATTAAGCCACCATGTTTCAAAAACTGCCCACATCACATGACCATCATTTGGGCAACGAATATATAGAAAAATCATTACACATATTATACTATTAGATTTCATCGTGCATATTCAGTAATTGGACATTTCCATCTGCATTCTCCAAGGCAGGTTTTCAATCATTAATGCTTCATTGTAGTAAGGGACTTGTTATTTAGGCTGAGGAAACTGATAAATTGCTGCAAGATTGTCAATTATTTTCTTGATTTTCTTTTTGGCAGCCATCTTGGGAGAAATTACTTGTGCAGTTGCCATGTTGAGAAACGTTCTCTCTTCTTATCGTGTAACTGCTTGTCTTTTATTCGTCTAGATTTACACACCAATGGCAGTAATACGCAAATGAGCTCTGCTTAGAAGGATATCTAATGCAACATGTCTTGCAGCCGTCCCCTTTCAGATTGCTCAAGTAAGTGGAAACGAGCCAATTCCTCCGCAAAATCCAAATCACTCCATTCTGTCATCCTCAACGACGTATCATTGTAAATTCCCCCTACATCCCTTCCTACTACTTAAAACCAAATTGGGAAAACACTCACATGACAAATGCATTGTTAGTACAATCCATAACCTCCTATTCACAACTCCTAAATAAAAACCTATAAAGTTTTCATAAGGAAGCCTGGTTCAAAAGCAACTAGGTGTCTACTAAACTTTCATTTCAAAATTCCAGGATTTTCAAGGATATTTATGGCTTTTTTTCCAGGACACAAAATACATAAAGCGAAAGATGGTTACATAACCACATTAATCCCTGCATGAAAGCTGATGAATAAGTGGAATGAAACAGATTATTTCAAAAGACTCATGCTTGGCAATTTTGTTATAAGCAAATTAAAAGAGGAACACAGAAATCAATAAACGAAATTATGTAAAGTGTCAAAAATGATAAATTTTCTAGGATTAAGGAAGAATTCCAGGTTTTCCACGGGAAAGTTAGATTAGCAATCGTTTGGCCTCAAAGAAGCATAAAACATTTCTTTTGATCAATGGTCAAAGGACACCTATGTAAAAAATTCAACTTCCTTTCATGTAGCTTTAATTTACTATACAGGGCGAGTCACCTAACACTGACCTGCTCAATAGCTCAAATTGTGTGCAGTGCAGGTGAATTATGGTTATGTGCAGGAATAGTGTTTGACCTTGGATTGCCCTGGTGGTGCCTTTAATATTTCAAGAAAATTGCATTTCTACCTTTGATACCACGTGGCAGATAGGGCCATCACAAACTACTGAGCAGGTCAGTGTTAGGTCACTCACCCTGTACAAACATTTCTCAGTGTTATTTGAAAAGTCTAATATTCTGGAATAATTGGCAAAGATATACAACGGTTTGCATCCATCAAATGAAATATTGCATCCACACAATGAAATATTAAACAGGGTTCATGAAATATGTACAACAAAGATAAGACTTTGTAAAGATAAGTTATTGTAATCCATAATACAAAAAAGAGCCTGCACTTTCATTTTAAAACTCATGAAAGTTTTAAACTTGGCAAAAGTGCGGAACAACACAATTTTCATTGAAAGCTAAGCCTGGCACGAAAAACAATGATTGTGTCTGGCTAGGATACAAAGTGATGCTCTGCAGTAATAATGCATGACTGCTGACGCTGTCGACCATCAAAATTTGCATTTATGAAGCTGCTGCATTTGCAGGTGGACCGTGCAGCTGCTACATAATCGTGTCATGAATACAAATAAAACTATGCAAAGCTACACAGTGCAACATGTAAAATGTGTCGGAAAAAGATAAGACTGATCCTCTGCAAAAAATACTAAATTCATCCTCAATATGGAGATTATTATAGGTTTCAACCCGCAAGTAAAATGTGGTGGGGAAATGTATTTTAAATTCAGTTACATAATAAATATAAACTCAACCCTGAACAACACTGCAGAAAGAACTAACAACAGAACACATCCTACAACATACAAAAGGACACATTTATATCAACTGTTAAATATTTGTGGAAATATAAAGAAATAAACATGAACATGCACTGTCAAATGTTTGCTCAATTTCTGATATTTTTTAAATTTATACCTACATTTATTACTAATAAATAATAAACTGGTTGAATTAAAAAAAGTCATCATTTCTGAAATGTTGTATATTTTTTTGCCGGAAAAATGGGATTTTTGAAGAAGACAAAAAACATTCGATATATCCAACTATCTTAAGACCTGTCGCAGAGTAGGTAGCTACTATACAGTACAGAAGAAAAAGCAAGCAATCCCCTGTTGTGAAGACATTCTACAATATTGATAAGTATTGTGCTGTTACTCAATAGGCTAGTCAGAAACTGCTGCTGTTCAACTGTATTTCATCATTAAGGTATTTTTTCAACTTGAATTGTAGTTGTCAAAAAAATTGCTGGCCGTTAATAACGATGTCAGAAAATGTCCCATTATTCACTGCTGTTCCACCATTTTGAACCAGCTTGTCTGATATCCTCAATCATGTGCCTTATGGACCTTTATTGTCCCTCCCCACAACAGTAAATTAAGCCTAAATAGCATACAACCCATTCTACCATTAAATATTTCCCTTCAGTTTTCTGTTTCTTAAAGATTCAGCTACAATAAGATCTATACACAAGGTAGAAATTCAACCAATAAAAAACGGAAATATAAACTTGGGCAACAGCACAAAGCCAATATTGGCAATATTGCAAGATATAAGATACGAGTATAGAAGTAAAACCAGGAGTAAAACGAATGAAATCCAAGATGGCGGAAAATCTAATTTTCAAGGACTTTTATTGCAACCAATAAAAAATTGAAGAAAACTCAATCAGACTTTGTTAAAATTTCAGTCAAAATAATGTATATAGGTTTGTTTCTGTGGCAAAGACCTAATAAAATTGATTTAGTCACTGTGTAAAATGGCCTTTTAATTGTGAAATGCGTCATATTATAAAGTTTTGCAGATAAAATCTTCCAAATGAATTTACAGCATTAGAACTGTTGAATGTATTTGTGTTAATTATATTAACGACGAAAAATGATGTACGTGAACAACAATGCAAACATGCTCGTATATGAAGTCAAAAGGGTGAATTAAGTGAATTAAGAGGTCTTCATCCAAATTCTGTTCACATATGAATGGATTTTGAAGAGCATTTTGATTGAATATAAACAAAATCCGCATGAAGTGACTGACTTCAGCAGTATGAAATTTTAATATCAAATGATTAAAGTCTTTCAAGGTAAACAATTCATTTCTTATAGTAGAATTATTTAAAATCCTTCAACAGACATAATAAAATCTTATATTGCTCCATGATATTGATATTCCGAGGAATTCTTTTAATACGGGTCAAGATATGATTTCAATTGATTTTCTGGTGAGTGCTTTTCAAAAAAGAAATGCCGGAAATATTTCAGAGCACGGAAATTTATTGCAATATGAAATGCTATATATCAAACGTCATATACTTGGAATTATTCATGAGATGCAAATAAATCACAGATTCTACTGAAACCGTAAAAATGTTATAGTTAAACTTACAAACTCAGATCAATTGAAATGTATTTATTCAACAGGTTGATAAATGTACAAAAAATATAATTGTATTTATGTGGTTATGGTTATTACAAGGCAGATTTGAATATGAATAACTTTTGGGAAGCTTTAACATAATTCCATTAAAATGCATTATCACATGAAGTCTGATAATGTAGGCAAGTATCCCATATATCCATTTACAGTTTGCCCTGATTTCAGATTGAAAAAAAAAGGAAAGTACATTTAGGTCCATTTATTTTTATTGTACTTTCTGAAACAGCATGATATCGTTTCTTGATGGCAAGACTACAAAAGCAGACAAAAAACTGGCTATATATAACAGTTTTTGGCTGAAACACAAAGAGAAAAAAGCAATTCAAAATTGAAACTGTATCATAGACATGAAAATGGGCCATACTGAAATTTCAGTCTCAAATTACCATTGAAAAAAGTTCCTGCTGTCAAGCTTAGAATGAAGAAAAAAGAAAAGAAAGAAAAATCAATAGCAAGAAGCAAGAAAGGAATACTTATCCAAGACATTTTTCCAATACATAGAACCTTTAACTCACTTTAAAATCGCATAACAAATGTTTTTTAACAAGCACATGTCCTTAAAAAGTCACTAAATCTACCAAAACCAAGAGAATCCAATTCAGGATCCAAATAAAAATAAATCCAATGTTTTGCAAGACACAAATTACAATGTAACCACTATACCTCATGTGAATGAAAAAAATCTGTGTTTTGTTTTATGCCAGGCAACAGTTATGAGGTAATCTTCAAATGCATAATAAAATGCATTATTAAATCATTTTCATGTAAGGTAGATTGCATAGTAAGCCCGAGATGCAGCTAATTAAGCTATGTGGTATTCATGGGAACACCTCAGGGATTCACCAATTTAAATGTAACAAACTATTTAAATTGTTAATTGCTAGTGGCAAATGAATTTATGACGCTAAAAAATGCCACATACATAAAAGAGCTAGCAAGACCACACATTGAAAGCTTACAGCTGTAATCAATATCGTTGACCACAATGCCAAGGGACACATTGGTCTATTAAGTGAACCCTGGAAATTAGCAATTCCGACATGTGACAAATGGCACGTGTGTCTGAATTAATCAAGACCAGCCACACCCATTCCATCTCTTATTATTATACAGTAGTGTAGTGAATTTGTCGATATTAAATGACCTATGGGGTTTCAACTTGTATTCTTGATAGTCAAAATTATTCAACATGTGAAAACATTATTCATACGTGCAGGGTGACATTATTAATTATGGTAAGTAGGGAATTTGAATTAAGGAAATGCTGTGGGAGGTTGGACATGTTCCAGTTCATCATGCACACCCTACATTTCCACATTCCTCCTCCAACTTTGAAGGGCATAATTGGCATAAGTTAAGTTCAAGGCACCATATGAATATGCAGGACGAACCAGAAATGAACATAGGCTATATGCCCTAAGATTCTTGCTGAAATTATAACGAACGTGGAAACCATTAATTGTGTTGAATAGGGTATCATAAATGTGGGAATCGATTCATTGGATCCATCAAATGTGACATTGAACTTCAGGTTAAAGTCACTTTAAAAGAACTACGTATATCTTTCCCAGCTCGTGATATACAGGGTGGGGCAGTGAAACTTTCATTTTTCAATGGGGCATGATGAAGCGGAGGGTGGTAGTGGAGGGGTGGGGATGGTCTCAAAGGAGTGTGGTGGTTTGGAAATTTGTTCATCAACCCTCCTCAGCCATAAGCATGATTAGGTCACGAGAGCAGCCGGCGCTTGCAGTCGAAGCCTACTTTTCACAAGGCCACTCGATCGTTGCAGTGCAGCGTTTACCATTACAAAATTCTCCTCGAAGTGTTGTTCCCGACCAGAGATCAATCTCATCGCGGGTGGAGACCTTCAGGGGAACCAACGACAAGTTGGGGTGGGAACACCACTTCAAGGGGGAATTATGTAACGTAAACGAAATGCACGCTGCACTGCGATGATGCCTTGTGAAATGCAGGCTGCTCTCTTGATCAAATCATTTTTATGGCTGAGGAGGGTTGATGAACAAATTTCCTAACCACCACATTTCTTTGAGACCTTCCCGCCCCACCACTACCACCCCTTGCTTCACCACGCCCCATTGAAAAAAGAAAGTTTCACTGTCCCACCCTATAGTAGAAGATGCAATTAATAAGTTGTCGATTATGTTCAGATTAGCAGAAAATAAACTGTTTATAAATGGGAAAATATGGGAAACAACACGTCATGGTTCGTATATGGGAAAATATGGGAAAGACCACGTCGTGGTTTCTATTTAGTATGATATCGTTCAGTATGTTCCAATACTTCATTTAATTCATCACACCTTGTATCAGATGTGAAGAGATTTTGACTCTAGCAAAGGGAACAAAAACCGCCATTCCCAAAAGCCTAGGGCCAGATTAATGAATTTCGGCCCATTGAATAAACCTTGCAATTGCATTTCCTCATGAAATTTGGAGAACATACTCCAAATGAGATGAATGAATGGAGTCCTGAGTATGAACTTCTCGTGGCAAATGAAGTAGTAGTTGCTCAACAATTGCAATGTGAGCTGTGTGGCATTCGGGTAACTTTTTATTGAACTGTTTCGAAGAACATGCCTCAACCTTAACCTTCACCTCTCAATACCGAATCTCACTACTCAATACAACCTCTGAAGCACTTGCTTTCTTTTATTCAACAGGCCCAATGGCGTCTTTTGAGAAAAACCCGACAGAAATCCACCATTAAATAAAATAAATTGTGGTTTGTCGTTTTGACAAAGTACGGTATTTTTCTGTAAGGGAAGCTCTACCATTTCCCCAAGAGGCATTGGAGGAATTACCTACATTGGTCCATCGCTATGGGCACTGACCACTCAGGTCACCATCCTCTCCTGGCTTTTCTTTGGTCATCGCAATTCACCCACCCATCCTTTTGGGATTTTCAACCTGCTATCTTCTCCAAAATTTCCCCTGTAGTCAAATGAAGGATATCACCTTGTTCAATTTGTTCCTCGAGACCTGTGTCTCAATTCACTCAAGTTAGACAGGTGTGACTTATTCAACAAGTGCAAAATTTCATACGAAATATTGCTCAGAAATATCAAAGCAAGATAATTAATACACATGCTCATTACTCATTAATATAATTTACAATGTATAATCAAACGTTCAATAATCTTAATTGCACAAGTTTGGATTACGCCAGTGAGATAAAAACATATAGGTATGCATAAATCTTCTTGAAATTCGCATCGCAATAATAATTTGGATATGCATTTAATTAAGGAGATTGCAAATTACACTATACTGTAAACACATTTAAGGAAAATTAAATGCAAGTGACATATCTGTTTACTTTATTCATTTCCATGCTTTCATGAATTTTTCTCCACATATGGGTTCTGTCAAATCCTTTTCCTGTAATTACTCAACGTACATTCTTTTTTGCTTTTCGCATATCATTAGGGTCTGTCTGCAATTCTTTTTTAATTTATATGCAGTCAATGCTGTTGCCAACACTTGGCCGCCATCTTTGTTGAAAATCCCCACTTATCAGTTTAGTTTTAACCGATCCGGTTTGAGCTGATGCATAATTAATTAACAAAGAGCATAATGTAATACTAAAAGCAACTACTGGAATATTAAAATATTCCAAGGTACCAGGCATTGATTATTATAGTTTTCTAATAAATAAATAAATAAATAAAAACGGTTTTCATTTACTGATGGATTTCCATCTTGCTCCAACTATTCCCACGTGTGCACGGAAAATAGTGGTGCACGACAAAATGAAATAAAAACGGCATTTGATGGGAATCTAGAAGCATTTCCGTCCATGCTCAGCTTATCGATTGCTAAGAAATGCGAATCGCTTTCAAAGTCCCATGACATCAGATGTGGAATTTTTCACATCAACGAACAGAAGCATCATCACCTCATGGATATATTCCCCCGCGCACAACCTTTCCTATTCTATACCACTTTCAGCTTATTGGACAGAGCTGTGCACCTTAGAAATGCGCCACTCTCCAAAATGGCGCCGCCAGGTTTCCAATAATTTTTGAGGTGTGGCAACAACAGCCAGCAACGCAAAAACAAGAACATATGTTCTTGTAATCAATATTAAGATATACAACATAAGTACTTGTGTAAAATACAATTATAACCTATGAAGGATTAGTGCTATTTTAAGATGAAATTCTAATAGTAAAAATTATGGAAATAACAGAAACCATAACAATCGAAATTTAATATGGAATAATATTAACTAGTGTAATAATAATGATGAAGATGATGAAGATGATGAAGATAATGAAGATGATGACGATGATGATGATGATGATGATGATGATGACGATGATGATGATGATGATGATGAAGATGATGATGATGATTACGTATGATGATGATGATGATGATGACGATGATGATAATAACAATATCACACATAACTATAATTATAGTAATAGCAGCTAATTTGGTAAACTAAACTGTAACTGAAATACAAATTGTCACCTGCATTAATACACGAATTAAATTACTTTCACAACATATTACACTAAAATTAATAGCATTTACCTAATAAAAATAAATTTTATTTCGTGCAAAATTTGTATACATACCCATATCAGTAAATATGTATGCAATTATAATAGTATCTTTAATAGGTCACATAAAATGACATAAATTACATTAACGCTCTATTTAATATGTCTAACATGTGTTGACATTTTTAATGATTCTCCGCTAACACCATATGAAAACACAACTTATTTCAATAATGGAGTGTTATTTTTGCCGACGTACAAAAATGGATATCGATTTTCTTCGGAGCATTCAAGGTTCAGACTGTATATTGTCGTTTAAAAAGCTGCTGCACGTGGCTATCACTTGTCAGTCAGCCATATCTAAATATAATATTGGCTTTAAATTTTAAAATTAAATGTGTATAAACGCTCAATACATTCATTATAAGCAATAGAATTATTCATGGGATTAATATTGCAGTGTGATCAATTGCAAGAAACTGAATTCCTAATATAATTTATCAATCCATTTATTTTATATTATTTATGTATGTACCTCCTATACACAGGTTAATTTATCAAAAATAATATCGTTTTCAGTTTTTTGTTTGTTTATAAAAAATATAAAATTGACAGTAAATAAACAACCTTTCTATTCACACTGAGTGTGAGCCAATTCAACCAAATCTTTTACTGAATTTATTCCACACCATGAAATGTACATAGTTTTAATTCCTCCCTCATCGGCATTGAAAGAGAAATACATGAAACGCCATATATCATACACTCAGTAGATTTACCCCCCAAATAGAGCTAATTTCATACCCCATATCTAATGCCCACAATAAATTATAACGTAATCACACCCCTTCACATCATGAAATGAAACTATATGATATTTCACAAACATAATCACAATGAAAATGTACTGGAATTTTTTAAATATCAATAACTTTAAAACTTCTTAGTTTAGTAATTAATCATGCAGGTTGGTTTCATTTTAGGATTTAATCCAGTTGGTGATAAATCCAGTTAGTAATTATTCCTTTTAGTTATTAATCCGGTTAGTAATCATTCAAGTTGGTTTAATTTTAGGATTTAATCCAGTTGGTGACGATTCCGAATATTAATTTTTCCAGTAAGGAATTATTCCTATTAGTTATTATTCCGTTTAGAAATTAATCCTGTTTGTAATAATTCCTATTCGCAACTATTCCTGTTGGTAAGTAATCTATTTGAAAATTTTTGAATCAAAATTTGGCAGCTATTCCTGTTAGGACTTATTCCATTTGGTAATAATCCCGTGTTCCCACTGTGGGTTGGTCTAAAATATTTCAAGTTTCCCCTATAAATAGGTTTCCATCACCAACAGATTCCACCATAGACAGGAATTACACAGTATATACTGTATCTATCTATAAATTGCTGCAATATGATTCATTACAGGAGTACTTGAATGAAATATTTACAATATTACACAATAATTTCTCATTGTATTGAAATTATCATTTATTTTGGTAAAAGTATCTGCACTTAATAAAGAATAAATTGAATTTGGAAACAAAAAATATGTGTTTTCCTATCGCCTGATATATTATAAAGGCAGGTGTTTTTGGCAACAGTTATGATGGCTATTTGTGATTGCAGCTGTTGCTGTTCCCACAATTGAACGTGGCATAAAGCGTTTCTGTTTAGTTGCCGAGTTGAACGCATTACATGGGCCAAGGAATCCATTAAATTTTCCTCAAAAATTCTATCCCACAATGCTCCTCGCTTCTCCGAGAGGAACATGGCCCAAACATATCACACTTGACAGCCATAATACTTTGCAAACATAAAGCTCGACAAAGCAGTCAGTTATTATTATCCAACATACTCTCTATAGGCTTAAAATCTAGTTTTGCATTTACAAAAAACAACATTCCTAATACTACAGCTTTAAAATGTCACAGAATAAAATAACAAGTGCACTAATATTTTCTTCAAAAATACACAAGCTCCCAAAAATGCATAACACCATTGATAAATACAAATATACACTGTTCTGTAAGTCAAGCGCAACTTGTGTCAACAAGGGTGCTATTATTGTTATTCCTTCAATATTTCAAAAATGCAAAGGGAAGTATGCAGGATAATAAAAACCGTGTTCTCTTTCTGCTTCCAGCATAAAAGGAATCAAAAAATCAATCCATATTCTTATTGAATTTTTTGCAAGCCTCAAGGCTGTGTGATTTTATTGGATGCAGTGCAACAGCATAAAATGAATACATACAAAATACCCATGTCTGACTTTAAATAATAACATCCAGTTAATATTCCAATGTACAGTGAAACCTGTGAACTTGACCACCTTTACATGCTGACCACATGACAAAGTTGACCGTTTTTTCATAGATTCAAAAGTCTCGTAAAAGGATTTACATAGGGGTGACCATCTTTAAATCTGACCACCTGGGTACCTTGAATGTTTACCACATTTTATAGTACTCTGCCATACCGTTATAATGTGTTTAAACCTTAAAAGTTGACCACTGTATAAAGAAAGGGGAAAAATAACATGGCTCGATAGATAGTCAAGGGATAACCCCGAGGCGAGAATTTATTTGCAATTCCTGGTCATAGGGGTATGTTGTGACGACATCGGCCAACTGACTTCATGTTGGCTGCCAAAATTTACCCAGCACTGTACTACTGTATAATTTTAATTCTGGTATCCATTTCCTGTGTGTAAGTATTGCATACTAGTAGTACAGTGCTCTACATTAATTTTCTATGCATTTTTAAATATGTTGACCACCAGTTAAAGTGCACCGGATTTTGTTTCAACCGCGAGTGGTTAACAAACAAATTTCACTGTATTATATAAGAGACATGTTTGAAGGATTAAGTATATGAATACGCTAGTGGATCAATATAAAGTACTGTTTTGGTGCAATTCAGGCCATTTGTGTTCAACCATGCGTATGTGGATATGAGAGGTGGCCTTAATTTAAACAGATACTATCATTAGAAAAAGTCATCTCGTACATTTGCAAAATAATAAAGGACACAGCAAGTAATTTGCCTTTATGTTTGCATTCATATCGGCTCTCGCATCCGCAACGAAATTTCCTTCGAGGTTTACAAACTGTAAATAGTGTTATCAAGATTGCTCACTTGTCTTGTAAAATTCCCATAGTCATACATTATTCAATGAGAAAAAATTACACAGTAGCATACATGGCAACTAAATGCGACACAATTTTATCTCATTTTGAAAATACAAATGTAGCAATTGCACCACGTGCATGCAAACTAATAGTTGAACACGAATTGCCTGGTCCCAACTAATATAAGGACCTAAAATAGCTCGGGTCTAATTAAGGCGAGGACATAGGGCAAAATAATAAAACCAACATTACCAAACACTTGAATTAATATGCAAGGTCCATTCAAAGTGTCTAAAGACAATTATACAACAAGTGGTTCCCATACATTCTTAGGTCATATCACTTTGTCCACTGCTTTGTCACACACCACTTCATTCAGGTTTTCACACTGTTATCAGTAATCAGAAAGCATGTTATGAAGTAAAGTAGCTGCAAAGTGTTGCCATGTGGTATCATCACTGCTAATGTCTAATATTTCATGCTTATTTTCACGGTAACCAATGAATGGTGGCAAATTTATTGTTGCAATGATACCGTGGCGAATACAGCGTGGCTACCGAAGTGTGACAATGGTGCAATATGGCAGACATACTGTAATAAATACAACGTGGCGAGCAGAGTGCAACAAAATCAGCTGACAGCTACACTTTCTATCAAAATTGGCCCTAACAGGCAGGTGGTCCCTTATAATACAAGTGGTCCAAGGTCAGGTTTCACTGTATAAGTTCTAGATTCGTCTAGAAAAATCCAATTGATTGAAATACTTGGTCTAAGAAGAAGCGATATCAATTTTTTCAGAATTTTAAATAGTATATATTTTATTACAAATAATACTATTGAATTTCATTATGGTGTCAAAATGACTCCATGGTACTGCTAGGGTAAAAGGGAGGAGTAGACGTCTACACTTTACACGATGCCATCTATTGAGTTACTATACCGTTTTGTTATCTAGTCAGTTGGCATCCAAGCACCACCAACAAGAGCTTCTCAGTGCACCGAAGCACTCAAGAGCACCAACATTTCTCCCAATCAAGTATCTGTCTGTCTCACATCATGGATAACTTCTATGCAACTCTACCAAGTTTATATACATACGTACAACTCACAGCAAGTCCTCGCTCAATTCAATGCAACTTTCTGCCTCAAATGTCACCACTTCACTTGACAAAATATCTCACTGCATTTGTTAAGCCATCACTCTTCCTCTTTTTCATAACCATATATCTTTTTCTCGGAAATAATCTGATTTTAACATTGTGAACACAACAACACTACAGATAATAAATTAATACTCCCAAAATGACCACAAGGCAAGCAAGCTGTTGTATCGATCAAAATTTAAGCTATGTACCTATATACTATACAGCAATCTTTATTATATACTATTATTAAACCTTTGTAAATTGTTTCTATCCAAGTAAGTCTTTCACGTTGCACAATGCATTATTGAATTCCATATCAAAGTAGTGGATTTTCACTGATCCGAAGGTCAAAAAGGCAATGCATAACCAGCTTTAGGTCTGTGCCATAATTCATGGCAATTCCCACTCTTGGGTATAGTTGAAACTGGAAAAAATTGGTGCTGAGCCGTTGCCATAGTTACAAAGATTCCCCAGAGTTGACCTCGTTACAAATCACAGACCATTGGTTGCACTTTTCTTTTCAGACAATTTCCTGTAAATGCAATTTTATTGATATCCTTTTGCATGGTAGGCATGTGTAGTCAATGTAGCCTCATTTTTCAGTAAAACCAGACAAGAACATACCAGAGGCTATATCACATAAAAATCGTCTATTCTAGGTGTTTCTTTCGAAATGTTTAAAAGCAGTACTAAGTTTTCATTTGCGAGGACAATGAACTGTTACATCTTCTTCTGCAGTTGTACAAGGCCACATGTCCTGCAAATAGCTCTAATAAATTACTCTTCTAACTTTAGCTCAGTATACATGCAAGTAAAAGTGATCCTGGGGTTGAATGCATTTTTGGAAGTTAATCCAAGCAAGATACGAGTTTTAATTCGTTTTTAATTTATATGGAGCAGGGATATTATAGTTAATCTGTAAATAAGATGTGTATCATACAAAATTTTCATTTTAAATTATCTGGAACATATTATGTACATAATTGGTTACCTTCGTCGCACTGGTCTTAGCGCACCGAAAAGATACACTGAGCACACTTTGGTGTGGACAGATTCTGAATTTATTATAGGTGTGTTGGACTCATATAGCACACGCTACTCTTCTAGTTTACACTGTAATAGTAATGGTAATAGTAATAGTAATAGCAATAGTAAGTATGCTAACGGGCGGTGTGCACTATTCTAGCATCTTCACCCGGGGGACCCTTCAATTCCCAACTTTCACACTCAAGCATTTTATCCTTGCTTGCCTGCAAGCAGTCCGAGGACCAGTATCAGGACTCTAATGCAAGACTATTTAATATTAGCACATCTCAAATCTTTGGCAGGCCCACAGTGAATCCCTAACAAGATATTCTAGTTAATTAGCAGATGGGGAACCCGGAGTGCCTGGAGAAAACCCATCACAAACTGGCTGCATAATTCTAGTCTACACTGTATTAATGGGCTGTGTGCCTTTCACATGCTTAAGCCGTACCAAAGCAATGTCTGCTAACGTCTTGGCCTTGACTAAGTTAACGTTAAAAAGTGCATACGATACGTGCCACCCGTGAGTATCAAGTAAAGCTAAGCAATGACCGATGCTTGCATAGGTAATTCCTTATACAGTCTGTTCACGAGTTCTCGAACCTTCCATGTCATTCAGATGCGAGACCCGCATTTCTGCTTGTCACCATCTTTGAACCTTCTTGGCTCATCATCTACGGACAAATGAAGGAACGGAGCGATTGGAGGGGGTTTAGCCAAGAGTGATATACCGTATATACCCCTTGCAACATATGAAAAATATATATTATCATTCTAATCTCCAAGGGACCTAAATGTAACGGTAAAATTATATCAATGCGTAGAATTTTGCAAGGTCACTTTCCATTTGTAAAAAAAATATGACATATATCCAAGGCAGCATGAAAATTCCACGGTATTGATCAGCAACTAGGGGGTCGATATTCGTTTCTCAGTACATGGGAGATTTTTCAACACCGATGGTACTATATCATCTCCACCGATGCATTGATCATGCTATGCAATAACAACAGCTCGCTTGGCCAATCTCTTGATAGGGTATCTTTATTAGATGTCGATCAGAAGGCACTAATTTTTCACATGCTTATGCTTAATCGATAATAAGATATTATGAGGCGAACAACTCCTCCCATCTCCAGCATTGGCCTTATTCATTATTTTTCCAGGACTCTCATGACCATTTGTAAAAATAATGACCTTACAAACTATCTTTGATTCGTATTTGCAATGTACAATGGTTCACCCAACACATTTCAACATCGGTTAACATTTATTGTTTAACACATTGTGTATTTCACACAAATTTATTAATATAAAATCAGGTTTTTCACTATTTTTCAAAAAATATTTGTAAATTTGTATTATAACTGCATAACACTTTCATCAATATTCCTATTCTGTCATAAATACATTTTTACTGTTCTAAAACATAACTATAACAAAAAATCATGACATTTCAGGATTTTCATGAGCTTTTTTGAAAACTATGACTTTTTCAGGATTATTCAAGATAGTTTTAGTTTGTAATATAACCAATTCAATTTCAGGACAACATATTGATTAACTTTACTGATTTATTTTCACCACCTATGCATAGTATTTTCTCTTAATGATATAATTTATAAATGGCAAAATGTTTGCATGCACAACAAGTCCATTGTCAAATTAATCCTCGGTCAATAGTGACCATTAGTATTCAACGCAGGTGATTGTGAATTGTACGCCATCTATAATAATAGGATCTCAATTGAAATTCAAAGCGATTCATTAATTTGGGAGCAAAAAGCCAGAAGCAAACAATACAATCAGTCCATGGTTTTAGATTGGGTCATTCATTATTTGTCGTTTCACGTAACTGCTTCAAATCACGTTTCCAAGCATTTCCAGTTGCAAAAGTCAATTGTGAGAAAAGAAAATGACAATGGTTGCCAACTAACCAGCATGTGGTCCCAAACGGCTCCAAATCGATAAATGGCCTCAAGTATAGACAATACAATATTTTTTTCCTCCCCAACATCATGGCCAGTTGAGCCGAAAACAAGCAATTGCCACAATTACCACGCAATTTAATCCAACTCATTTAAACCATTTTCTTACTATGCTCCAATTGAATATTGTACAATGCAAAGCCAGCCACAAGCAACTTATAATCTGATAAATATGCATTGAATAAACCCCTACGAGTCAAATTTAATGGGCAATGACAAGAGGCACATCTAATAATAATAATTCAATTGGACTAAGCCAATTATAGAGGAACCTCAATTAAGGAAAGCAATTACAGAATCGGTAAATTATTTTGCTTCTTGTCTAATTAGCAAAAATCCCCTGACACAAGTACGCCAGTTTCCAAATGATGATTACAAATCCTGGGCTCTATTTAATTCATAGGCAGTAAATCAGCACATGGGCTAATAAATGAAACATCCAGGCGATAAAATGATATACAAACAGGTCAATAAAAATCGACAATATAGCATCTATATTGAATAGTACACCAGATGGATACTATCGAATTTTTGACATGCACATGGAAGATAAATGGCCAACAGGGAATTCAACTTTCAGTATGATGCTAAAACCCAATCGAGCCATGCAAACTTTAATTTCAAACTCCCATTAGCCTAATTAATGTATGTTTTGATTAAACGGGGGGAAATCTGCAATTAATAATAATATAGGCCACAACTGGGATTTCCTTCACAGGGTAACGTGGCACACCCATATAAAGACAAAAAATAGCTGGGCCAGATCCTGTTGCTGCACAGTGTTTATTACCAAGTACACTTAGCTTTAAACAACGTACCTTTATACTTTCTAAAATAAACCGCATAAATTTGGCTTATAAATTAATATAGTGAAAGCGAGATACATATACGTAGGCTATCCGGAAAGTAGTGGCCGTTTTTTATTAACAAATTCCATAATGCAAAATTTTAATTCACCAAACGTTTGACATGAATATTAAACTATTTTTAAAAATATTATCTTACATGTG
>JAQFZQ010001668.1:0-17999 GCA_034696005.1 Glomeris marginata | reverse complement strand
AGTATTTATTCTCTGTCTTACTTTGATTATCACAATTATCAGGATACTTTTTTCCCCGTGTCAGAAGTCCTTTAAAAATTCTACTGCACTCCGTACCGGATCGGTCGTATACATCGGCACGTCATAAACACGAAACGGAATGCAGTAAATTCCATTTTGCCAATCTAATTAATTTCTAAGAAACTACTCGGCGGAAAATTTTCAAACTTCAAACTACAATTAGGTATGGTGTAATATGTTTGTTATAATCATTTCGGGCCGTAGGTAGGTAAAAAAAAAAGGAGGCTCAAGTAGCGAATCATAACGCAGGGTTCTTTGGGTTCTATCCAAGTAGCGAATCATAACACAGGGCTCTTTGGGTTCTAACAAGACTACACCCTACTTGAGCCTCTTTTTTTGACCTACCTACGGCCCAAAACTACTATAACCATGTTTGGGCGAAATCCAAAATCATGCAAATTAACTAGTCAGTTGACCTTTAACAAGATACAAACTATTTTTAATGAACAGCATCAAATGCTTCAAGGCAAAATATAATAATGGCCTAAAGTGCAATCTGTTTTATAGTTAGTATTTGACCTAATAATGTAAGGGAAGAATGACACCCATGATATTAAATATATTTAAATGCACATGATCAAGTCCATGCTGTTCCAAACAAATAATAAATTCTGGCAAATATATAGAATAATTTCCCTATTGTACTACCAACTGGTACCACCAATAAGAATAGACATTTAAAATTTCATCAAAAACGTAAATTTCTCCCAGTTTGAATCAATACATCCAATACACATAAAATGGAACCACTTTTCCCATTTATCCCCAATTTTTAATGCACAGCTGAGCCACCGTAATATCAGCACCTCATGTCATCTACGTTTCAATTGGCAGCTTAATCGGTTGTAATACATCTAGAAATTAGGTGTTTTATTTCAATGTATACACAACCAAAACGATTTTGGTAAATTGCTCGATCGACAGTGTGCGTGTGTATATAGTCAAAGCAGAACAATGACGTCACCGGTGCTCCACAAACCGCAAAAATGAGCAAATGGTGCGGTTTCCGGCAGCAGCGGAATCGCATCATTTATCAGCATGACCTCGGTACACGCCCACTGGACCCGAAAAAGGGGGGGGGATACCATCTACACGGTCAAATGCACCAATGGTACGTCGAAAAGTAGTTTCCAAAGGACTTTTTGGTGACCATTCGTGCGAACCGCAATTGGCATGCTTTGTATTCAAAATATCATTATAGACTACTATGCATTTTCCATTTACATGGGCGGGCTTATTGGCATGCTGAATATTGGCACATGACGTCATTCGTCTCGTTCAACGTCCACCGTTACGTTTGATACATGGATTCTACATGAATGATTAATGTGCTTTAATTATATTTCTTATTGGACTTGAGGCTATACACGATACCATCTGTCCATACTATATATGTGAATGTCCTCCCACGTCATTTGACTCGGAATCTATTTCTGCATAATGTTATTGAACCTGACGGTCAGCCATCAATCGTTTTCCCCGGAAACCATCTCCTGCACTGAATGTCGTTTGCATCTGCCAGAGCAGTTTCTTTTATTATGTATATAGCTTTTCTAGAAGAGGTTTCTCAGAAGGATTTTGCAAAGAAAACTGGATGCCATTCAGCGTATTATGATTGGTGAAAGTAACCTGACACTGGGTCCAACCAAACAACCTACAAAAAGAAGTGTAATAACTCAGGATTTTCTTGATCAGTTTCGGACCAGCTGCTGGATTACAACTTGGAATCCAAAAGAGTAGCAAGATAAATAATCAAGCATCATCTGTCAGGTTAAGATTTTTAAAAATGCAATCGAGTTATTACAGCTGCAACTTATTTAACATTGTTCATTCCCATAAATATTCACTGAGGCTAAATTCGTCAATTCTCATTCTTACATAATGGATAAATGACCCCCCAAACGTTGTTTACAGGTTTACATAATGTAATTATAAGCATTTATAATAAATCAAATCAGGGACATTAAAGACCACATTTACTGCAATCATAACTTCTGACTTGCATAGTATTTAGGAATATAGCTATAGCATAACTGTGCAGTTAGTGAATTAGGAAATTTCCATTATTATTGATCAAATGTGGTGTCAGTTGATTATTTAGTATTGTGATTACAAATTGATGTTGGCAATATAATTTAGTAATGTTAACATATATAGGAAGTTTTTTGTGAGAATTTGTGGCAACAAACAATATATCTAGTAACCAATATCAAGATTAGATTGCAATCTTTGCGATAAAAAATACTTCTCCAGAGGGTAATATTTGAAATTTGCATGTTTATAAGATGATGTGAGACCGGTTATCTACAGTATATATCGGCTGTTTTCTTTCTTATTCCCAATGTCATGAGAGAAACAAATGAACCAGGTGACCCAACCTCCATAAATTGTATCCCCCTGCACTCCTCCCTTAACCCCTTTTCATTTTTTGCCAGTAAGAAAAAGGGGCACTGAGGAATAACTTCTCATATTTCATGTCAAATCGAGGGAGATCTTTGAAGGCCCGGCTTTTACATTTCCTTGTTCCGAACGAGAGATGGACGTCGAGTAAAAAATGCAAGAAAGCTATCAAGAAAAAATAAAAGCCGGCAGAAGCGGATGACTTTGCAGAGCGGGACAATATATCAAAACCAGAATAGCAGTGATTTTTGGGAAAAGTAAAAAAAAAGAAATGAACGAAAGATATATATGTATGTATACATACATTCATCAGCGTTTGAGAGACCGGGTTGCTTTTTGTGACGGCTTCGCTGCAAAGCATTATCTGCAATCTGCAAAAATGAAAAAGAAACAAAAATATTGCTTGGGGTCAAATGAAGAAAATAATCATTTGCTCCAATGGAAACATTCAATAGGATCTCATCGAAAAGGAAATGCGCACAAACAACGTTAGACTTTTAAGACTCAAGATTTAATCTTTAATCAAGCAACGAGAAAAAATTCTTCGCATCATGCCTATGAAAACAGATCAAATAATCCTCTGGAATAAATGAATTTTGAGAGTGCATCCGTCTACAATGCAAGTTTAGTAGGCCTACTCAATACAGCATTCGTAATGTACACGGCACTTCAAATTCAATCAGAGCGATGAATGTCACCAAATAAATACAGAAAGTTATACTACATCTTTATGAAACAAAGTTAGTTCGGTAAAAATGCAAGCACATATAAAACGTCCCATTTCAAATACAATTTTCAGATGGGGCCATTAAATTCAATATCCTTACACATCTTACGAAGTTATCTACTCCCATTTCTTGCAAAATTACTGTTAATTTCCAAACAATGGCTGCATTCATTTTCCAACCATAATCAACGATTTTAATAATATTTGGTTTATGGCCATGTCACATGACCAAGAGGCTCATAATCTGACCTGCCAGACCGGTTTATAATAGTAATCATAATTGCATTCAATGTTATAATCACATTACACACATTATAATAGCCTGATTTTCAAATGTGGATTTAGGGCCGTTCTAACGTTTAATCACATTTTATTGCTTATAATAATCTGATTATTGAAAATCATGATTACGGTTGTAAAATGAATGCAGCCATTATGTGTGTATAATAAGTTCACCATTATTTAAATTTACAAACTCCTAAACTTTCATGTTGATAGATTCATATCAGAGACAAAAATACTTTGGAGTAGGTACAAAAGTAACCTCGTATCCTATGTATTTAAACATATGAAAATCATATAGAAAACTGAGAAAATATAGGAAGCATAATGTTCCGACCATTTCGAGGCAATTAATTTTTCAATGACAAAAACAATTTATATAGTTTTCCATCTGCTTTGTATGTAATTTATGAATGGCTGTTGTAAACATGACTGTTTAAAGCTCATCAAAGAAGCGAGTTTTAGTAGTTGTACATGCGTTTTTAGCGAGGTAAACATTTGAATTTTGAGAGGCGAGGAAGGGGGAAGTCTGATGAAGATTATTTACATAATAACGGATATTTAAATTGCTGTTCGGGCTCAAGACGACTACGAACAGCGGTTGGACTAAACGCTGAGTAATTTGAATGCAAAATCTACACTTGTTTTGCTCGTAGCCTTATAAAGAATTTCGCATTGAAATCCTCAGCGAACGCTTCCTTAATCCGATTACTGTTGAGAGTGTTCCGCTTGGGATTCATCAACTAACCACTTTAAGTATATGGCAAACACGCACAACTTTGCCAAGTAATACAAAACCTTCAATCTACCTAATGTTAGCTTTTTAATGGGGACCGTTTATAAATTACGTCAAGCACATTTCAACTAGTACATAAAGGTTCCTTGCATAATATTCTGTAAAAACTGCAATAAAGTGCCTAAAATACAATAGTCTCGATTATCCGATTATTGGGCGGTCAAATAAGCGAGAATCTAGGTATGTACATAAAACGGAATTAATGGACGCAGGGTGAAAAAATAAGTAGGGGATGGTTAGGAAAAAAGAAACGTGTGCACCAGGCACGCATAGCGTATTTTGTTTGTGAAACATCTATCTGGTGACATGAGTGAAAGAACAATGTTTTACGTGAAACGTCTTACTGAAATCCCAATGACAAGATACCTGAAAAAATCAATGTTGGTATAGGTGCAAATTGCAATGCGAAATCAAAGTCATTTAAAGTATTTATGTAAAGGCACCTCAGGTTTTGGCAAAATCCTGTAAATTTTAGCTAAAATCAAAATTGCCCGAGTGGTATGAACCCTGCTTACATCCAATCTCGCACCGCAAGCGTTTTAAATCTGACATAATCTGTGGACGCTCCCCTTAATAATTTATACATCGCATATTTTCTTAGCATGTGGTGCAAACAAGCCTTGCAACCAGGCACATGCGCTTGTTGGCGGTTTGCCGATGCGATTCTGCAAATATGGCTCCCAACGGTAACGTTTTGACCAGGTGCGAGGAACGCACCAACACACTTATCAAAATTGGCCAACAGAATGCCACATCTCCAGAGACCCTCAAACCGCTTTCTCTCCATACTAAACAAATTCCTCGTCTAATTTTCCGCAACACCGCATCGGAATGCGGAGCAGCGCAAAAATCCATTGACGCAGAATTGCGTTTGCGGCACGGGCCGGGTTCGGGCCACGTTGGGTTGGGCCGTTGCCGAGACGGGCCGGGCCGGATCAGCATTTCTCTCGCCCACCCAATAAAAGAGCCACGTCCGAAACTTTATGGACGGTAAACTCGAGGGACTAGTCACACGCACCGGTTTCCTCCCAATAAATGGAACTGGCAATCTCGCACACTCTCGGAATCTAAATTCGGCACAAATTTTTAACTTGCCAGGCCCACCACAGCGCCGCACCTCATCAGCTCACAGTAAAAAAAAAAGAACCTTTATTTTCAATTCCAACAAAATTCCAATTCAAGATAAGATGCGAGTTTCCTTTAAGGCTAATGCAAAAAGGCGAGAGGTGAGCTTTCCTGACCCGATAATCCGACAGATGGAGCCAGCCGGCGGTCATTCCCAGCATGCACTTGCGAGTATGTGAAAACGCTCAGCAGGTTTGCATTTAAATTGTACATAACATAACGACACGTATGCCATTAGAGAATAGCTGTGGCTATCAAATACTATAAGCACACAGACCTGCATGCTGTGCCAAATAATACATGCACAATGTATGCATCATAACACTTTAGGTCTAATCAACATTTTAAGTTTTGCATTACTAACCAACGCGCAGGCAACATTTCTCCGCACAAAAACTGTGATAACTCCTTAAATACTAACGTTAAGAGGTTTAAAGTTTAAATTTACATCCTTTGAAGGACATAACTTGGTTTTTTATATCTAAATCCGGTGTCAGATTTGAGCTGCGTTTAAAGAATTCTGCTTTGGAAATTTCAATCCGCGAACCAATGTGAAGGTAAATTTTCTCCGCACAAAAATTGTTATAACTCCTTAAGGTGGAACATCGAACCAGATTTAGGGACGATACGTGCCAACAGGAGGCGCCCTGGTGGTGACTGGGAGCATCACAGCTGACAAATTTGAAAATCTGCAATAAATGTACGCATTGCTGAGGTTAGAGTTAAGATATAAATTACACAAGCAAGACATGATTCCATACTATAATTTGGTTGAAGATTCCTTTTTGGACGAGCCTAAGACTTTGTGCGAATTATTCTGAAATATGTGGAGATGGGAAAACCCTGAATCATCGTTTTGCATGGCTAAAGCGAACAGTCGATTATTTGCTAAACCTTCACTTTTCTTTCATCCACTAAAAAGTCGAATATCTCCTAAACCGTGACAGCAATGTCGAATCCGAAAACTGATTTGGATTCCTGAGTATTTTCCCTATAAGAAAATGTTGGTTTTGTATAGATAAGAGCATCCTAAATGTTTCGTTTCGCATGCCAAATCTTAAGAATGGATCATCTCCAGAACGCTTCGCTTCGCAGCCTCCAACAAAAGTCGATTATGGTAAATCCTTTCCCGTGACAGCTGGATCGAATATGGGTAGTGATTCGGGATCCTGAAGACTTTTCCAATAAGCCTGTATCGGTTTTATGCAGATTAAGGCACTCCGAAGCCCCGTTTTGCGCGAATAAACCATGACAGCTAAACGCAAAAAAGCTTCGCTTTGAATGCCTCCACTAAAAGTCGAAGATCTCCTAAACCGCGATAGCAGTGTCAATGCCGATGACATTTTCGGAATCCTGAGGATTTTTCCTATCATAATATGCTGGTTTAGTGCGAATTGAACCACAATGAATCATCGTTTTGCATTGCTAAAGCGAACCTTTACTATTCTTGCATCCCCTAAAAAGTTAAAAATCTCCTAAACCGCGATAGCAATGACAAATCCGAGGACTGTTTCGGATTCCTGAGTATTTTTCCTATAAGAAAATGTTGGTTTTGTATAGATAGGAGCATCCTAAATGCTTCGTTTGGCATGGCAAAGCTTAAAAATGGACCATCACCAGAACGGTTCGCTTCGCAGCCTCCTATAAAAGTCGATTTTGGTAAATCCTTTCCCGTGACAGCTGGATCGATTATGAATAGTGATTCGGAATCCTGAGGACTTTTCCAATAAGACTGTATCGGTTTTATGCAGATTAAGGCACTCCGAAGCCTTTTTTTCGCGCCTAATCAGTGTCAGCAGAACGCAATCTTAACTCTAACCTCAGCCATACATTTATTGCATCCAGTAATGCACACAGTCACCACAACAGCGCCCCCTGTTGGCACGTATCGTCCCTAAAACCGATTTGATGTTCCACCTTAAATACTAACGATAAGAGATTGAAAGTAGAAATTTACATCCTTAAGAGGACCCAACTTGGTTTTTTCTATCTTAATCCGGTGTCAGATTTGAACTGCGTTCAAAGATGCAAGGAAATTGATGTGTTGAAGATGGCAGTGCTTTGGACTGGTATGTATGTAGGTATACTCTATACGGTGCCCCATCAATATGGCGCTGCAATTACGGCGTGGGCAATCACGTTGCGGACAACACGGCGCGGACATTACGGCGCATGGTCAATTACGGCGCAAGTACTAAATATGTTAGATTAGGTTAGGACATAGCCGCTCTTCGACAGATTAGGTCAATTTAAAATTGTTCAGTAATTGTGCGCCATTATATCGTTTCCGTCGTAATTGACCATGCGCCGTAATTGACCATGCGCCGTAATTGACCATGCGCCGTAATATCCGCGCCGTGTTGTCCGCTGCAATTAGCTTGAGCAGGCGGCGGAATTTAATGCAGATATATCATTACAAAAAATATTTTACGCTACTAAACGAGTATCTAAAATTATGATATTTATATTACAAATTGCTTTGGGAATTATGTGCATGGAACAATTAATACGTATTTGTTTTCTTTTAATCACACCGTCCTTACTTTTGAAATGCGCCTAGTGAAGTGGGCACGTGAAATACGTATTTCACGTATGTCCCCTCGCATTCTGCCTAAAATTCGCCAATGCGTTGTCGTACATCAAGATCGCCATGTAGCATGCCATGCGACTCACAATGATGTTCTTTCTCATTGAATTGCCTGCCCATTTCAATTAATCACCACGTTTTCAGCGCCATATCCCCGGGCCTAGGAATACACCGAAAGGCACCGCCATGGGGAACATGAGCAGCAAATTGAACGACGTCTACTAAAACTGGACATTTTTTCTTCTTGTTACCAAGCAGAGAGGAAAAAATTCATAAATCCATCCCACTCTCAATCTGGTGCAATGGCGGCCTGCGGGAACCTTTAGTTCACAATCGAAAAAAGATATTACACGAATCCCTTGGCATGCTCTAGCTGCCATATGCACAGGCAGCATGGGGTTTATTCCAAGCCCTTTCTTCCTTTTTGCAAAGTATTTCTACTCGGCATGTGATTGCAGTACATGCATGCGAAGTAATTTATTCCATGCTCGGCCTTTCATCTTTTATCATTACATGTCATGCATGAACCGTGTGCATTTCAGCACTCTTGCAAGATGACACAGATGGGTCCCAAATATTCAGCAAATGTATTTTGTTGCCAATAAAAACCCTAATGGCAGGGAAACATACACAGCATCCTAAAAATTCAATTAACTTTCCAGTAACCCACTTCCTGCTCTGTCATTGGTTAAATTGATACAGTAGAAAGGACACTGAACTGAATATATAGGGACAGTTTATAAATTGTGCATTCCATTTATAACGAGTTAAATTCAAAGTTGCCTACACGGAATATAGTTACATAATATAAATCTTTCTTCTAAACTCCTCCTCATGACATATCAAGTCATAAAATATGAAGCACCCAACTCTTTTAAATAAAACATCAATTTTAGGCTACCCCCTCATCTGAAGTTTCAGAAAAGAGAAACCAAGTACAACATATTAAAAAATAAAACAAATACAGTTCGATCTGTTGGGATAAATTATGAATGGTAAAGCTCCAAAACATATCAATATTTAAAATTAGTCAAATGAACAACATTGAAGATGTATAAAGTAAGACAGTATTTTTCCATTGTTACAAGGTATCACTATATTACATCACTCAGCATATTACTATTAATCAATAAGATTTCTGCAGAAATTAATTTAAACCATGCACATTAATTAATACATACAACTATAAAGAAAATTATAATTCTATACTGACTTTCATCTCATGAATATTAACGCATTCATTGTTAATTTTACGATATAATATTAAAATATGCTTTAAAATTAAAATGATGTAAAATGTCATAAAGGGAACATTTATAAAACAACAGAACTTTAACTTTTGCACGTTCACCTCTATGCTAAAAAAAGATCCGCTAAAAATACTGCTTATTATCCCACACAGGGATGACATTCATTGCAGTAGGTAATGAACGCCACTACAATTTTATCACCAAGGAATGTGAGCATTAATAGAAGAAATCCACGAAAACGTAAACACAATTACTCGGCTACACTCAAGAAAGAAAGTAAATCCAGTCTTATAGATGTTAGCAAAAAAACATTGGGATTATCCATAAAGGACGTCCAAATTATATGCGTAGGAATATATTCTTGTCAACATCCCCTGCACTTCACAGACAAAAATTTTACACTATACAATATTTACAAATATTGAAGTCCATTAAACTATACAGCAACACTTGTCATTGCTATCAATTAATTTTATGAAAGTGCTCCACAAATTTTCATAAATTTTCTAAATTGGACTTGAATAATATAGAAATGTTCATTAAATTTTACCATTTCACATAGTACATGGCAAATATTGCACTATCCAAAATACGAATTTCAGTGTTTACAACTTGTTCAAAGCATCCCTCATACAGCGTGCATGTCGGAATGACAGAATGCATGGTTTGCCTCATTGCTCAAGGAAAAGTGAGAGAAATGCGAGAGAAAAGAAATGCAGCCACGATGAACATCGCAATTTGTAAACACTGATGTTGAGTTTTGTATATGACAGTTTGATGATTTATGCTATGAAAGTGAAAGGAAGCATTTCTAAATGAAAATACGAATAAAATTGGAAGCACAGAAGTCCAATACACTATAAAATGACTTGGACACTTGAAAATATTTCGCACTACGGATTTATCATATAACTCAAGTGTTCATTGTTTATCTCTTCAAAGTCATTATACAAATCAAGCTGGACAAATATGTTCTGATTATGGTAATGTAACAATAACATTGTCCTTACATGCTGTCATTACAAACAGTGCATATAGAAAATATCTATGAAATTTCTAAAATGTAATTACATAGAAAATAGTTGGCAGGCAGGTCAGAATAGTATTGTAGTGTAAAGTTTGGAGTTTTATACTATAATTGGTCGATCACACTAACTAATAGTATAATGAAGGAATGTAAAAGTGATTGCTGTAAACCCTCTTTCTAACCCCAAGTAGGGGAAGAAATAAAGAAATACCATTGAAAATTGTACTTCTATGGGACTGTTCAATTCATCAAGGTACTGAATGCTGCAGGTTTTACTGTATTAATCTATGCTTTTCTTTAAGGAAAATTCGCTTATTACAAATACCTGGCCTCGCATACATATAATGTAGATGTTGGAAACAATTTTTAAGCTAATATTGAACAAATGCAATTGATAAATTAAATTACTAGCTAAACAAATTCACAATAATGTTACCATTTTCTGATATATTTATAATCAAGTCACTAAAACACCTTTTGGCACTTGCATCCCTCTTATACGACGTTCACTATAGCTGGGGATTTATGGATGCACCAGTGCATTGGCAATGGTTTCATTTGGGAAAAATAGTGCAGGCGTTGCCACAAATTTGCAGAGGTAGAAAAGGGGGCCACTGATGCCAAATGGAAACGAGTGAAAGAATGGAATAGAGAATGAGACGAAGAGCTAAAGAGAGAGAAAAAAACAGAGTTAGGAAGAGAGAGAGAGAAAAAAAAATGAGGGATCTTTTGGAGCGTGCAATCATCGCCTCGTGAAGCGGCCAACCTATCAGAGAACTGGTTGGAGTTGGGGTGTTGTAAAAATGAAAAGGGATCATCGTCATCCGGGAATGTTGGCCACGTCATGTGGGTACAAAGCGGCGTGCATCACCCAATGAGCCATCAACATGCTCGGCAGGTACAGCGTCACTCGTCACAGATGGCAGATTCAATCAGAGTCGGATCCGACGCGCACTTATGCACCGGGACCCCCAAATTGCTTGTATAATCCCCCTTTCCTCTCAACCCTCCTCCGAGATCAATCACAAAACTGCGATGTCGCTCCATCATCGATCATCCCATATCTGTTTGCATGGATCGCTTCAAAAACTATCTTCAATATATAAAATGCCGTCATCTGCAAGCCAAATCGTTTCCATGCATGAGAACACGATATATATATCCAACATGAATAATATAATATTACAAAAATGCCATGTATTTGCCCGGAAAACATCACCAACCTGGCATTGTTTTCGCTCAGAATTTCACCAAAGCAATTCTGCACATTGCCAGATGGACATTGAAAGCAAAGTTTCCATAGCAAGTGCCTTGAGCTCAAATCCATTATTTGGCTGATTAACATTTTGCCATTATACCCAAACCTCCATTATTATACATATATCCAATACAATGACCACAACCAACCCAGTGACGTCATTTCACTTTCAACATTCAACCTTTTTAAGAAGCACTGCATACTATTTTCATGCCATATTTGCATTAAATGATGTGCATGTGAATGTTCAAAACAAAATGGAACATTGTGTATTAAGCAGTATACATGTTACCGCCAATGTGAGAAACCCGCCAATGTGCGAAATTGACGTCATAACACGAACATCCTACGTTCCGAGGATTCTGCTGTCGCGTTCAAAAACCTAACCTATCCTAAAATAAACTAACTAACTTAACAATTAAAATCCTTGCATACAATTAAACACTTCATGTTTTAATGAACGAAGCGGTATTTGCGAATTTAAGGGTTTTTCGTATAAGAGAAATATCGCGTTATGACGTCAATTTCTCACATTGGCGGCTACATACCGTATATTTCCAAATAGAAGCCGGTCTCCAATTGAATACCAGTTTCGAATTAAAGCCGCATCATTTTGGCCACACAGTGATTAAAAATCGGTTCCCAGTATGCTTGTACATGGGAACCGGATCAAACTCCGTTTGTGAAAAAGCCATTATATTCTGCTAATGCTTCTATTTGGAAATTTACGGTATACACAACTTCCAATTATACACTCGAAAATGAAATGGTGTTGTGAAGGCATAGATAGGGTTTGGCAGTGGAATATATACCCATGATAGACCCTTGGTTTACAGGGGTGTTATACCAGGGGTTTTAAATCACGGCTGTTAAACCCGGATTAAGTTGTGAAACCCTGAGCACCTGCTGATGGTTTAAACAAGTCGCAATAGGTTTAGAAATAAACCTGCAGCAACCAGTAGAGGGGTTTAAAACAGAGGGTGTATCTGTACTTGCACACAACCAAGGTTTATTAATGCACCTAAATGGTTTAATTTTTAGGACAACACAAATGAACCCATAATGGTGCATTTTTAAACCATTTGATTTTAGAGTGTACAAACAGGATGAGAAATTGGTTGATCACATCCCACTTTTGGCTCGCATATAGTGGCAATTCTCACAAGACCTATATAACGGCATGCCTACCATTCCACCATATATATATGTATATAATTGCCTATCTTTTTGCCTTTTGCTTTTGATAGAATAGCAGCTAGGAAGAGGACTATAATATGAAAGCACTCTAGGACCAAGAGCCTCATAATGTGTGTGGCAAGCCTTGCACTCTCTTCCAAGAATGAAAGAAAGTATACATAATATACATATATCCCCTCTAATCCACTCTTGATATAGCATACAAGTTTTCCCACAGTTACTTCAATAATAAAAGGTACATTTTATTCGGACCTAATGTCCTCGTGTGCAGAAAAATAGAAACGTTTAGATATGTTCACGAGAAATTTCATACGAAATATACCAAATTGGTGATGATTATTTCATTAGTATAAGAAAATCCAGATCCCATTGAATTCCTCATCCTTGCTTTCCTATACTGTCCCAAAACCATATTTCACTAACACCATATTTTGTGAACTATGGGGGAGGTTAGGGACAATGATACACCCTGTATAATCACATGCATGAAACATGGTATCTGAACTTGTCAAGCATGTGCGTTTGTCAATGAAAGACATTTCTGCAAGTGAAAATAAGACGCATGTCGAAATGTTAGGAGGACAGACGAACAAAATGCATTTGGGAAAGGAAAGGGTGCCAACAGATTGTTAGCCATATGTGCGAGTTGAAATGCAAAAGCTTTTGGAAATAATTCATCGAAGCGAGTCACAACTGGAAGCTAGCATAAGGAAAAGGGGATTGTTGGTTGGTTCGTTCCCAGAGTGCCATTCATCATCTGGTTTCAATATTTAACCAGGGACACGGGACTCGGTGTGGCGTTTTATTCATGCATGGCATAGGCAATCCGCAGGGAATGCTTCTTTTGTCAGTTGTCGGTTTTCCAGGCGAAATAACGATGCATGAGCACCAAGTTGACACGCGCCAGGACCTCTGTGAATCCACTTCGAACAAGACAACTTTTTCCTCCCACCCCCAATTCTACCATTCCTTCTACTTATATGTACTATAGTATGGTATAGGGTATACCACTATCGGTTCTCTTTTAGTCGTGTTCCCAACAAGAGCCACCAAAGCAGTCGCCTCTTTGCTCTTTCTTCTTCGCATCCACACAATTTTCCCCAGTACCGGCTTTATGAAACCATTAAGTTTGGCTCGAAGACTTCTTTTCTTCTTCTTCTTCCTATTTCTTTCCTCTCTTTTCTTAGCCGTCTGTCTGTCTGTTTTGTGCTATTCTCTCTCATGCATCCACCCCTAGCTCCAAAAACCCCTACACTCCCAACACCCCAATACACACGCAGCGTCCTCCGCATGGCACTGTTACCGAAATTGAATTTTCCAAATTTCGGCATATAATTTATGTGCCAAGAAATTCAAGCGTTGCAGCACACACACATCCTCTGCTCTTCTTCCCTTCTTCCCTCCCCCTATTCTCATTTTTCTTTGTCTCCTCTTTTTTTGCGAACTGGAACGGTTGCGAGTGATTCGTCGATAAAGCCGACTCTATCAATTTTTCTCATCCCAATGTGTATTAAGGGGGTTTACTCGGTACATACTATTAGGAGCATTTTCAAACCGAAATTCGGGTGGTACTTTAACGGAGTACATGGTTGGAGGCCCTAAGTGTTTTAGGGAAGAGAGATAGAAAGAGGGACTGAGAAAGAGAAAATCTAATTCAGCATGAAAGTGAGTTTCTTCATATAGATATATATTGTATAATAGTACCTTGCAGGTATACTTCACACATTAGACTCATCCACGTTTCGACATTTAGCAGAGAACATGCAAGGGAATTCAATTCCACCTGAAGATATATTATCGACCAACGTGTGACAAAATATTAGCAATTTAAATGGGACACATTATTGCAAAATCTCTTCTTTTATTTCATGAAATATCATGATGTAACTTTTTAAATTGTTTTAAATATCATGCATCTATAGCTAAATACTGGTATGTTTTATTACATTGCTGGAAAATAGAGGGAAATGAGTCAGAGAAGGGGAAATAGAGAGTAAAAATACAATTTTGCATTACATCATTTATGAACGATCCCTTATGGACTTCAATTTTGCAACATCATTACTCAGATTTTCATACTACCACATATATTCAGATTTCCAAGTATACATACACATTGAAAACAAGTTTTAAAACCATTTGCACATGTAAATTTATAATCCTCAGTTGGAATAATAAATAAATCAGAGTATACTTAATATGGATAATTAGTTAAAAGCCATTGTTGAAATTGAAAACATACTTTCATTCTCTTAATGCTCGTGTAAATAAGACGTTCAGCAGGAATACGATATCGAAAAATAAACATTTTAACAGAATAACATTCAACAATTTACCATCGCTCGCAATGCATTATTATAATTTAATGGTCTTCTGACTTTTGCATTGTAATATAATGCATGCAGATGGTTTGTTAGGAAAGATTGTTACCAAAAAGTTTCAACTTGCTCCGTTTATATATTTGGATACCTATGCAAGTAAAAAACTATACAGTAATAGGAATATTACAGGATAGTATATGCCGAAATGACGTCATGAAAAGTATGTTGAAATTTGACAGAAAACGGAACGATGTATACTGAATGTTAGTCACGTGTGGATCGATATGGCAACATACGCCATTTTCTACAGTAACAAAATCTAATTCCTGCAAACGTATTATCTGCCTTTAAAGAAAAGAAAAGATAGGAAAAGTAAAGAAAGGACAAAAAAAAACATCATTGTGGGAAAAGTGGAACTTATTGCAGACTATAGTAAAGTCAATCTCAAAATTATAGTGTTACCCAACACAAAAATTACCCATTTACTTTGTAGCGATTAAATATAGTTAATTTGACCATTGCAATACTCCAGTTATTTTTATTTTCCAAGTGAGAAAATAGCCACAACTTTTGAAGATTGCATTGGAAATGTCCCCATGTAATGCACCGAGCCCAAATATAAAAATCTTTCCAACAGCTTTATAAAAAGTGCAGCCATGCAATGGGAATTGTTAATTCTAATTAGAATAGTCATGTTAATCCAATGTTTACCGAAACTACATTATAAGAACAGGACACTATGGATGACTGGTCCCAAAGGAAAGTGGCCATTATTAGTTGCAGGCTTTTGCCGTGAGAAGTTGTGAAGGATATAGTGGCTCATTTGGATATGCAGTATCAGAGTGGCGACACCTTGCGGGGGCCTTAGATTAATGACCCTGTCCGTGGACTAGATCGAAAGGTCGTAATTAGTAATGCTCAGTATGTAGATGATGGGACAAAAGAACACGTGGTTGGTCCGCCCCAACCTCGTAGCGAGCTAATGAGCTTTTAATTCGGCAAATTATGATTGGGCTCATCTCTACGTATACAAACACACAATGTCTTTTTCATGGGCAAACACTCGACACGTCCACATTTTAATTATTGTCGATAACTTAGCAACAGGGTGCTTGCATGGCTTTCTGCTGGCTGCATTATAAGGCCCTCATATTGAGCGATCAAAAGTGGCAAATATTTGTTGAGATGCTCAAAGTAGCCATGTCTTTTAAAATTGAAAAGTTAAACCATCAGCTATTGACACAGTTAAGTAGCAAGTAATTGCTTATGTACAGGAAACGTTACAAATATTAGATCCACAATGTTCTTTAACTTTAATTCTTTACAAATTAGAAGAGCTCTTGGTAACATATCAGTAATAGTCCCAGTATTTCAATGCATCAAGGAATACTAAGGTTATGGAATGGAGACTCCAGTCGAGCGATGCGATCGATGTGTGACGAAAAATTACACGCAATGCACTCTGAAACCAAAGTTGTGAACTTATGACTGAGCTATCACATAAATATTCAATTTACTGTATAACACCCAAGGTAAGAGTTGTTCTACTACACAATTTAGATGTTATTGGCAAAAAACAATTGTTGAAATACTTCGTGTAAGTCCATTATCGAATACAATAAAAATACATTGAATACGTCATTATTTTTCGTATTCCATAATAGACTTACATGAAGTATTTCAACAATTGTTTTTGTCAATAACATCTAAATTGTGTAGTAGAACAACTCTTACCTTGGGTGTTATCCAGTAAGTTGAATATTTACTGTGATAGCTCAGTCACAAGTTCACGCCTTTGGTTCCAAACGGAGTGCATTCTGGATAATTTGTCATCACACATTGAAAGCATCGCTTGACTGGAGTCTCCATTCCATAACCTTAGTATTCCTTGAATGCATGGACTAAGTCCTGATGTTTTTAACACAGTAACGATATAATTTTTGCATATGTACTCAAAACAGGATATTAATTTATTATCCGTTTATAGGTAATAGTACATGTAATTGGAATAGAATGATAAATAAATAGCTTACCGAATTTCAAAATAGACAGTGACCTATTGATTGGTCTTTTTGTTGTCAAAAGCAGAAAAAAACATTTTTGATATTTTGTACAGTTACATAGGTACGTAATTTGATTAGTGTAATGAGGATCTGACAAATCCTTTCCTGCGGCAACAAAACCAGTCCCAAGATTCAGTTTATAATTGCTATATATCGCATGACATTTGCCAAATTGGATTTTTGAAATGTAAAAAGAAATATCAGAATATCAGCAGTGAAATAATATACTGTACCGGTGAATATGTTATAATTAAAGATGAACTGACATCGCTTTTTAAGGTAAGTGTTCCTTAGCAACTAATGCATTCATTAGACTTTACTTTTAGATTAGGTATTTATAAAATCTGTTAATTACGATTGTAAACTACCAATCTAATTTTCCAACAGCTGCAAGTTGGAAAGTATTAATCACATAATCCTTGTCAACTTCGATTTCAATTAGCCAGATTTCCCCCAGGACACAAACAGAATATTGGCGGCCATATTGGACATAGCTAAGTGTGGGTGAGACTCTACAAATATTTTTATTGCACACAGCAGATGACATTTCTTTAGAATTCTGGCAAAGTTTAGGAAAGATCACAAATTAATTCTGGAATTATTAAACGTTTTTATCTGCCAATTCCATCATGTCAAATATTTCTTTTAAGTCCCACTCATTAAAAGCTAGAAGTCCACCTAAGCAAAGTGCATAGCAACAGTGGAATGTCTTTATGATTGGCAAAGTCAATAGTGGAAAAAGTAGAGTTTTAAGTGAGTGACATACATTTTTAAATTCTGAAGATTTATATAATTTCATTTTGGCCTACATTTAATAATTCAGTTAATGCATTATACAGGGTGGGGGAGATCTGATGACCACATTTGAAAATTACGACATACCTTTAATTTTTGAGATATCGGGAT
>JAQFZQ010001667.1:0-18006 GCA_034696005.1 Glomeris marginata | reverse complement strand
AATGGAGGCCAAAGTGAGGGAAATGGAGGCCAAAGTGAGGGAAATGGAGGCCAAAGTGAGGGAAAAGCTGGAATCTGGTTGGCAGAAAACCCGTTTTCTCACATCTGATGTAGCCTAAAATCTGGATGCATTGCAAATATCATCAAAACAAAGATAGATATGTAACCATGATGATGTGGTTGTCGAATTGGGAATAATATTTTCCCGATCGAATGGTTCATTCCAGATTTCCGTGCGACCTATCCTCAAAGTTCGTTGGTGCTCTAACTTTTCACCCAATCAGGATGGAGCATAATTGCGAATTAATTGGGCACAGGAAGAGCGCATCCGAGTTAGATAAAAAATATTTTCTGAGAATTTGGTGCATTTATAAACCGTAGACAAGTTTTTGAAATTAAATGCCCTGCACTGCGGTGAAGCAAATGCCTCGTTGCACCTGTTGCACTTCCAGTTCCTATTTCGAAAATTGTGCTCCATCTTGAATGGTTAAAAAGTTAGAGCACCAATGACCTTCAAGGAAAGGTCGCACTGGAATTTGGACGTACCGTTCGATCGGGCATCTATTATTCCCTATTTGATAACCACAACACAATTGTTCCATATCTATAGCATATCTATAGCATATCTATAGCATATGAACAAAGCTATAGCTTTGTTCATATGCTATTTGCAATGCATTCATACTTTAGGTTGAGCCTGAATATTGCATCGTCTTTTATATGGTGTTGTACAAGAGGTTGGCATTTCTGGAAGTGGAAGCAGCAATTAGAAATTAAATGCCGAAAATTAACTACCAGAGATTGTGCTGTACTATTTGCGGTTTATTGCGCAATATACGAAATGTAGTTTCTTGCTGCATTTACCTCGTCCATTTAAAAGTGAAGGTGTAATTTTGTTTGTATTAATTTTATGTTCATGTATACATTCAATAATATATGATGCCATCTGGCAGCACAACTATATAGTATGTCATAGCTTGTATACTCGTATAACTTTAGTAAGGAATACCACTTAGTATCCCTTATACGTCAAATAATAACTTGATGAAAAGCCTTTAAACTCCTGTAATGGAGTATACTATGTCATATTCATTCACACATGATTCGCCTTACTGCCATACAGTTAGGACAATGACTGTATTAATGTTGTAGTAAGACTACTTCTGACAAATGTAGTCTCTTTATGTATACGCCAATTACTTACTTACCTCATGCAGTTTTCGCCGGAAGCAATAAAATGAATTCATGATCGTGATGTAGCAATTATTAGACAGAGGAATCCATCTTGAACACGCATACTGCCAAACTGAATTCCGGTATAAAGTAATTCTTGGCAATAACCGTGCGAACAATTTCCCAAATTTCTCACATCAATTGTAAGTGGTGGGAAGGGAAATTTAATGAATGTGCAACGCCGTTGACCCACTGATGCAATAATAAAAGCACTCTTTCGTCTATAATTAACTGTATATGTAGAGAAGCTTATCACATGCGAATCAAATCGATTCATAGCTATTAATCAATTTTACTGAATCAATAACGTCATGTTTGTTCCCCATGGTCAATCATGCTTCAAACTATAAACCTGCTGCTAATTGCATTTTCACGTTTGAAGGTCAAAGTCACGGAGATGAAGTGCACTTTTCTATAACTTATTACCAATACATAGATAAGGAGGCCCTATTGTGTTTTTTTTTAAGTTTATGAACAGATGGAACAACCTGTAGTAATTGAAAACTGAACTACAATTTTAATGTAAAATGGAAACTATAATATTGCGTCATACTATTTTTCATGTTTTTAGAATATATATGCATTTCAGCTTGAATAAATGTGTAAATGAAGAAGCGGATAAAATGAAGTGTGTTGTACTTACCCCAAATTTCTCCTTGATTTACAAGATGCAGGATACAGAGTCAAGTAATTCAAATAATCCAGCTGAATTATTCGACTTTCCAATGTAGAAACCATATATACTATAACTGGAAACAATGTATGTGTATAATCAATCTTCAGCGATGGTCCATGAAGTTCTTGAAATAAATATAATATTGTAAAATGGGTTGTTAGACCAAAATTAAAACGAAACTGCATAAACCAAATGCAAGTAAAAATTTCGGATATTCTAACAATGGCGTCCGTGCTGATAAAATATTTTGCAATAACAGGTTAACCAATTACCATAAATAGCAACGAATTGCGCGCATGAGTGATTTTATCACAACGTGCACAAGGTCACCAATGTTTAATGCGATTTTGAAAACTTATTTTCATAGTAAACGAATATTCAATCAAAATTCAAAGTGATTATGTATTCCCGAATGGAATATATCCCACAAAATATATATTTGTGGAATAATAACTTAAAAACCTACACATAAACATAAGCATGCAGCTGATTGCCCACATGTAGGGAAACTAGATTATAATGTTAGCAATTTTCAGTTCCAGCGATTGCAGCGCCTCCTATTCAACTTAACCTGTACTGTCAAAAGTGGGGGGAAAACTTAAAGGGTACCTCTTTAATTTGCCACAAATCTTACAATTATAAATGCAGTAGTTTTTTTTATTAATAATTTTTTGAAATGTTGGAAAGACTTTGTGGCCACCCCATGTATGTATAGTAAAGGTCATAAATGGTACTTACTGTGGTTTCAAAGAAAGATTGAGCCAGGAGGGTGGAGTCATGTCTGGGCCGACCCATTTCAAAGGGGTGCATGGTTGAGATTTACCAGTCGTCATCACCTGCACACTTGTAACCGTGCACCCCTTTGAAATGTGTCGGTCCAGACATGACTCCACCCTCCTGGCTCAATCTTTCTTTGAAACCACAGTAATTTACAACAGGAAAGAGCCATCATAGATTCTTCCCAATAAACTTATACACAGAAAGTATACAAATGCCCTACAATATATGCAGTTTTTATAAATCCCCTTGAGTTATAAGAGAAAGTTCCACTGTATTTCGAACGCATGTCTAACAAGGGCATCTTGCTTATATGCCCAATACATGTAGCAGAACTAAGCAACAAATTAAATAGCATTTTTCAGCTGATATACAACACAAATAATTCCGGCCTTATGTTATACTTGTCAATTTTTGCTACCTGTAAATTGCATGCTCTTTATTCGTTACAGACTTGCATGTGTGTTTATGATTTCAAGCTTTAAAACCTGCGTCGTGACGAATACATATTAAAATATAAAGTACATTGGCTCTCGATGCACATGCAAATAAGCACCTTTAAAACAATTCGTGATTTAGACAACACCACGCCATAATACTGTGTTGTACTGTGGGATGTATTATGTTTTTATCCATGGAATACAGTCGTGCCCATGACCTTCTGGGCAGTGGGAAGATTGTGGGATGTGGCGGTGGGTGAAACTGGTCATATGATCTTTTTGGGAATGTTATAGGATACATGCCTGTGGTGTTTTTGATTTTTGTGGGTCAATCACTGATCGAGTTCGCCTTATTATTCAGGACATTTAAGATAAAGCAGAGTAGTATACATGTTTATGGATGACATAATTCCCATTGCTCAAAAAGTTTCAGATAAGTTTTCATTATTAATTTAATTTCTTGAAAATAAAAAATCCAAAAGTCGTAATATTTTATTATGCAGAGTTTATAGGTTATTTAGGTGTTTTGGGTAATAAGCTAAAAAAGTGATATTTCCCCTTGAAACCCTCGCTCATTTCAAGGCTTTCAAGCACCCGATGAAACCTTCATACATATGATTCGGGGATTTTTGAGCTTTGTTTCGTGATCAAGAGAGGCCATTGAAATAATTAATTAACCATCACTGTGATGAGCTGTGAAGTTTATATATTGCCAGGGAAATATTTTAAAACAGTCATATGGTAAAACAATCTAAGAAGATGACATGCACCGCCAAAGTATTTTAATGTTTTTTTGGGATAGAGACATGTCTTATGACACTTGATGATCTTACACACAGTCTCATTAGTACTTTAAAACAGGAGTCAAACTGTCATAAAGTTAGTTTACTGTATGATTAACAGCAGTATAGTAATTCGCAAATTTTTAAATCTCGGTGTCTGAGAAAATGACTGGTGGTGTGATATTGTTAAATGTATTATCGCAGCATCATGCATCATACTTGGTGCTTGCGAGTATGTAATTTATCACAAACAATGGACAATATAAAAGCAGTACGTGTGATAGTTGTACACGCTTGACCCGTATTATTAAGGCAGGTGTTATTTTCCGCAATTAAATGAAGAAAAACAATCCTAAGCATTTTAATGTTAGCATGACAATGGAAGTACACATATTCTTAATTGAGAGCAGATTCTAAAGTGCAAAATAAAAACTTGCGGAATGTAATGTAAGTTCTACTGCAGACTTGTGTATACTTTAAAAAACAACTGGTCGTGAATATCCATCCATTTCTCCTGAGGGTATATTTCTAGTTTTCCGAGCACGAACCGGTTAACCTGTATAAACCTGGCTTTGCTATGCGAACGTATAGCCTCAAGTATTATTATTGGGCAAGTTCTAAGTAGCTAAATAAGATTCAAGGATGTTACGTTTGCTTTTTTGTGGCACAGTTAACTAACTCCGCATTTTTGTCAATTAAATGTGATGTACAGCTCCAAATGATTGTATTTCTCAAAAGTTTTTATTTCACAAATTTGGAAAAGACCGTGTGACATGTCCGGTCATTCTGTCATGCAAATATACATATACAAGCTCTTTTTTACAGCAATAATCCCGTCTGCTATGTGCATGCAGTACAAGAGATATTCTACATATGTTTCTTAATTACAGTTCAAGTACATGCTTTTAAGTAATGTGTACAGAATGGCATATATGTATGACAGTATATTACATTTACATATGCACCATCACTGATATAATTTTCTATATGCATGTAAATAAATTAAATTAGTAAGCATATACAAGACCAAGACTTAAGTCATGTTTGCATTGAAAACTATGAAGCCATTGCGCTCTGCAATTGAAATTTTGTTGCAATATACAAGGTATAATGTAGCTTGATTAGATCTAATAATATACATTCATGGGCGTCCAGTTCAAAATGTTCAATCACAGACAATTGTTTGACAGCAATATGGATAAATCCCTGTCTTTTTTGCAACAACTCTGCAATTCCCACCAGCACCAACACTCCCGCATCTGCCGCATGAATTATCAATTATACATTTTCACGAAGAACACATGAAAAGTAATAGCTATGCTACAAATACTCACCCCATGACATCTTCATACAATTTGGAGTTGTATGTGACACACTTGGCCTTTTCACATTTCTTCTTATAGTACCAGGTACTTCCAATAGTATGCAATTTGCCATCCTGTCCTTTGCACATACCTGCAGGTGTATTAAAATATAATTAGCATTTAGCAGCGTTTTTTACTTGCAACTTATACTATATCGCAGAAATACAATGGAGCAATTGCTCCATTCATTATATCAGGTTTTTCTAATATGAATATGCAATTCACTCATAAAAAGAAACTTAAAAAATTAAATCTCATATAGATGGAAGGATATAAAGCCAAAATAAAGCACCATTTTTTACATATGGACATTTATCAAATATGAAATTTGTAATAAAATATAGTATGAAATAAAATGCGAATGTTATCACCATTTTGCTCCGATGATAGAGCCATATACAAATATGATGAAACTTGATTGGAGGTTATCAAGAGCAGCAGTGCGATAATTAGAACATTGATTATATGCATAGTCAATTAGCAGAACTCCTGTAGATGCAAGAGCAATTCTCAAAGGACTTCTTAAGACGCTTGTGTAGTCTTTAATAATCTAATACATAACTGGCAGCCTTTTTATAGTCATCCTCTTTTCCTTCTAGGGAAATCCGCTGTTTGGTTTATTTTTCGTGGTGCTTCCTCATGCATCGACGTCAGTGATTCATTCATCTCCGGATGACAACTTTTTCACCCTGAATGTTTTGTTTGGCATTGTTCCTACAGACCAACATAATATTATAATCAAGAGTTCGCATGATATAATATATTTGTAAATTATATTAGGTGTAAATGATAAAACACTAATATATTACATAGAAATTTCAATGTTTTTGAAGATGTATTTCAAATTATTTAAGTCACATCTAGAAGGCAGGAGGCAGGGGGAGGGGGCAGGTTTATTTCATAAACTCCTGGGTTTTTCACGAAATGCACATAAACATATTTTCCGTGCGCAACATTGAGAAAATAATTGTATATGACATCACCAAGCCTGAACATTGTAAACATGTTATACATAGATTGTCCAATCGAATATTGTACTGGACGTCACAGTAATGAAAACAATTTTTCACCAATGTGATTGTACAATGTTCTTTGACGTTGAAGTTTAGCAATGCAATATATAAAATTGGTATATAAATAAATTTGTCAATATCCATTGCTCACAACATGTGATATTATAAAATAAAATATATGTCATCAATTTTTTACTACAATTGACCAGTGGGGCGCAATATGCAGAAAAGTCTACATGTCAATGTATAATTACTGCATTACTAGTTGCCCCTTCCTGAAGGGCAGCAACAACACCCATGCAGGAAATAAAACAATATACCTAGCTATCATTTACATTTCTGCATATTCTCAAGATGGTCAGCTGCCATTGTACATTGTATTCCAGTATTGTAATCCTGCATGAGGAAGTTATTATACCTTAATGTACAAGTCTTATTGCAATGTTTGATTGAATTGTATATTATCAAGAGTGGATCAAGAGTTGATATTATATAGAACAGTTTAATTGTGATTTTGTTGTTGCTATGTCATGTCATATTTTCGTTTTCCATTAATAATGCTACCCTAGCAACATGTTGTCTCATCTTATATCCTGATGCAATCGACTCGATAATGACCACAAAAAACTAACCTTGCACACATCGCATGAGTTGATAGATCACGTCATTGCATGGAATAATCTACAATGCAAGAGATTACTAAATCGCTCGGTAACACGTGTCAAGTGTTGAATCTAATCTGCCATATATACCAAGATGCATGAGATAAAATCAAAATATAGCATATGACGTAGCTATACAACATTATAATTTCATTTCACTGTGAGGTTTCAGGGGTGAGCAGATGGTTTAAGAATCAACTCCATTTTGCATTTGTCTTCTGCTCGGTCTACATGCAGTTGCATATTATTTTTATATTTACTTCCCGATTTCTATTGCCACAATGACCAATATACCAAATATGGGCGATGACTGTCATGTTAGTGGTTGCTGAACTGAAGTAGTAAGCAATTTTTCAATTGTTTTTTCGATAATAAAAAACCAATACATGATCTGCTGATAGCTTATCACATATACTTTGCACATTAACGACTGATGCATGCGGATGTAATATTGCGATTTTGCGCACTGAAACAGCTAACCAGAGTGCAAACATTCGGATAACCAACAAATCAGATTGCTGTTATCTGACTAAGTGAAGATAAATTATATAACTCGCTTAAATTGAGAGCCTTCTATAAAAGAAACATGTCCACTTTATGCTATATGTATAGGCAACGATATTGGCGATACAATTCACAATTCAGATGAAGCATGGACTCATGCAAAATATATAGTATATCTGTTAATTTTATATATAATATAATCTCAAATGTATATACAGTGAAATCCCGATTTACAGTGAATTGATAGCTTTGCAAATGAACTGCTGTTTAATCGGGATACCTTGCGCAAAAAATGTCCAGAAATAATTTTTTTTTTAGAATCCTCATCTGGGATTAAAATAATTTGCATCTTTCAACTGCTGGAAGACTGCTTTCTGCCTCGTCTTTCCCATACGAAATGAATGAGAACAGGCACAGCCAATATCAAGGCACCTCCTATGGCCACTAGGCAGCCCCCAATTGCGTTTATAATGACTTCTAAATCTTCAGTTAAAAGCACCATACCGTCAGCAGTGTCTTGATCCACAAGAGAATACTAATTTCCAATAACGTCAAATATTAGTAGTTAATAGGGCTACAGTATAAAACAAATGTTTCGGTAATGTACACGTTTTCATTTATACCGTTGAGAACCATAGTAAAGGGTGATAATAATCTTTTAAGTGTCTCCATCCACTAGAATAAACATATATCGAGTTTACATTCAAATATACGCACCCATAATAAGAGCATGTATAGGAAATATTGACTTACAGATCATCAATTTCATCAGGAATGTCGCCAAGTACGCGGAAAACATGGAAATTTGCTTGCAAGTTAATTTTAACTTCCAATGGAACACCGGTGACCTAAATATTGTCATTCATATATTAGGCAACATTCCAATTAATTATTTACTGTACTGCGTTTCATTAGTAGCAACGAGGAATTTCCCATTGATATACAACGTTCCATGTTAAAAACTCGTTCCTTCTAACGAAACGCAGCATAGGTAAATATAAATATGCAAGCATTTCATGTAGCAAACCGGTTCGACGACGAATTTTGATCTGTGAATTGCCTCATCAGGATTCATTCCATTAATTTGATCAGTCCAATGACTGTCAGCATACAAATAGTGCGGATGGGATATGGCCAGGGGGAAAGGGTCTACATAATAATTTCAAAAGATTATGACTTAATTTCTATAAGTAAAATTACGAGAAACATGCGAAACAGTATAAAGTCACCCCTGTAATGATATACTCCGTTGGGGCGAATTACACCATCATGTTCATAACAAGAATTTTCTGGATTGGATTGCGAATTATCGAAAGCATCTTCCCTGATTGCGTAGGAATAACCGAAGGCCCCTTTAACACGGACGTCTTCGTCATATAAAAATGGAAGCGATCTAAAAATGAATTCCTTTTTATTATAAAATCCAATATTTACTTTAAATGTTTGACTACCTTTTTATATCACCCGACCATATAGAAACTTTGTCTTCTTTAGTTGCAAATGGAATCCATAGTTGCCCATCTGCGTAAAAATTTGTTTATAGGTATAAAATCTTTGCAGGCACAAGGATGAAGTGATGGCTCCATGGATGGGGTGGAGCCTGCAGATTAGGATTTTAGTTGCGCAATATCTATACAATCGGATATAATGGGTTGGACTTTTCACCCCATTCGGAAGTCATTTAATTTTGCTAACACTGTAACTTATATACATACTGCCATATGCAGATAAAATATTACAATTCTATTAAAACAGTGCAATCAATACCTGTCCCAGTTATTGCATTGCAAACTGAATCTTCTGGCTTCCAAGCATCGCCATTTGTGCTAAAACAAATAAGGGAAACTGTTGATAATTCTTTTTATATGTTAATTTTAAGAACAAATCCTGCTAGCTTACCTGTCACCATCAAATGTATATACAAATGACCGCTTCGTCAAATCGTCTTCACCAGTATGAACAACGTACGTTCCTTCTGGCTCAGTGTTAGCCTGCGAACAAACATTTAATACAGAAAACTATGAAATAGTACTTATTTTTATATTGAACACCACAATTGCATTGCACACTTTTTTTAAAGGTAATAAGCTGGCGAGCATTTCATATGCAGTGGATGGGTAATGGAGTGACACCAGATACAAACTTATGTAAATTGAATAGGAATGAATTATAAATATACTCACACTTCCGAAAACTGAAAATGTTTCAGGAAGAATAATGCCTAGTTCCGGGTTGTCCTCAGAAATATCATGCAACACTTCAAGTATACATTTACTCTTAACTCCCTCAATGAGGAATTCTCCAACGTTCATATCAATATATGGCTGCATGTCTTCATCATCTTTGCAACGGTCAAACCACGCTTTTAAGTTAAGTTTGCATTCGAAATCGCATTCCCATTTCAAATTCGAATTATAAGCTTCAGGGCGTGTGAAATATTCTGCAAGGTAACCTACAACCTGTGAAGAATGGTGTATTCATAAATTATAACATATTGAAACGTGTAATTGTTTTACAACATTCTGGTGCTTACCAAGGCAATTACATTTGGCATAACAATAGTGTCACTGAATGACACATCTGGATTAGTAAATTCTTTACTGGGTCTAAATGTGCGAAAGCTGTCGTATTGCATCTTATTTTCATATTCAAGGAAGTTCCGCTTATCCCATTCCATTCTGTCAAACAAAACACAATGTAAATAGTAGAACATTTTTTGTGCAAAATGGCTGGAACATGTGGATAGTTTACTCTAAAGTGTAAGGGCCAACTTCTGTTAGATTAGGTTTGAATTCTGGATCCTTAAATTCATCTTTACAGTTTGTACAATTAAAGAACCAGAATTTAAATAAAATGGGAAATGGTGTATCCTTCCATCCATCAAAAACATCCGTCCCCTGTTTCAGGACAACTTGCTACGAAGTGTAAAATAGATAAATAAATTATAAACTCATATAAGCAGACTAGGTATATAAGGTTGCCTGATACCTCATGCACTTCGTCTTTGATGAGTGTCTTGAAAAGGGTCAGAAATATTATCCCAAGCACTAACAGCAAAATGCCAACTACCGCTAGAATGATTGATTTCGTTCTAGTCTTCATGTTGCTGTTTGTGCCAAGCGAAATCAGATGCAGTAGTTTATATATGTGATATATAAAATCCTAGTGGGCTACTGAGCTATTCAATGCATGATAAGATAAGATATAGATTGCAATGTTGCAAAATTTCAAGGTTTCAGAAACATGCCATTTCTATTTATGATATAACGATTTAAGTATTATTACGATAACATTCTTTGGATCAATGTATGCACTCATAACTTCATATTTTAATACATTTTATGAAGAGCTATATAATATTATTCGTCAAGTGAATGGAGCTAATACGTATATTATACCCTAATATTACTTGCACAAGGAAATATACTTAGACTGGCTCCATTATGACATCACCAAAGTAAATTTGGTGATTCATGATGCCTTCAATATTACATTCTATATATTACCGGTAACTATCATGGTTCACAAGTTTCGTTGAGCTTTGCTTCAAGTTTTTATTATCAATTAACTCTGTGACCGAATATCTATGGAGATATTTTTGAAACATGATCCTAGAGCGAATTGGTTTTAGTTATTTCGGTATTACACGATACTGTAGAAACCTTATCAAACAGATTGGAATAGCGAGGTGTCACAATCTGACATCACTGAGAATAACTGTAAACGGAGTGTCATATCTAAAGGCTGCATATAGCGCAATGCTTGCAAAGTATGAGCACTTTGTGCAATATAGGATGTGCAATGGAGATTCCAATTATGACGTCATTCGTGACCTTGGATATTAATTTTAAGGTTATCGCGTAACTCCTAAGCCACAAAGTTATAGCCCAAGTTCAAATGGCATATGCTTCATTTCAGATAGCATAGCATGATCAGTGGCAGCCACCTGTGAGATGCAGTTTGTTAATCTTGCTTAAAAATATTATATTACTCTGAAAACATACACAATGATACCTCTCTAAGAGGACCAGTGGCGCGGGACTCAGGAAAAGTGGTCCTGACTCACAGAGGATTCCTTAACGCAGGTATTGCACGAAAAATAAAACCAATTTTAAACAGCACAGCCTTACATGTTTTTCATTATCAGGTGTACTAAAATACACGGACCCTCTGTTTTTAATTGATGGCTGTGAGGGGTGTATGTCAGTGCAAGTGTGAGATGAACCTATGCCAAATTTCCCAAAAAATTACATAACTCTTGGTCTGAATCCTGAAAAAAAGTGCCTGTGATTACATTCTTTACTATACATATTGGACAATTGTTCTTTTTTTCAGAAATCTCCATTTCATGGAAAAGAACACAGAGCATACATCATTTTTAATTTCCTATGTAAAGCATCCATAGTGGTGTCTGCGTTATAACATTCAATGCGATTGTGTGGCAAGCAATGCTAGTGTATGATAAGGATCTGGTAAAAAGAGTGTAGATAACATTATTTTTTGAAGATTGCTGTGGCCTGGTTGTGACTTTTTTAGATGACCGTTAAATTTATGTGATAAGATTTGAGTCGCACATAGTGATACCTAATACGTGTACTAGGTGGCAACAAAATGCACTGTCCTTGATATTAACTTCAAGATCATTGATCACGATTAAAAAACTTTTCAGTACAGGCCCGTAGCCAGCTCAACACGAGGGTTTTGCAATTAGGTACATTGTACTGGCTTCGTTTTGAAAGCTTTGAATATGAAGCAAGGTTTTCGGTTAGTAAATGTCTTTCCAAGTTGCCTTCTGACATTCCTAGCTTGTTGCAAAGGAAATCTTACCACGAAATCGTGCAAAAACAAAGCATCGATCACACACAGTATAATTAATAATGCTACATGTTTCACTGAAAGTATTCATCAATCCATAATTCTCAAAACCTACATATTTCTCACAAAAGAAAACACTTCAAAATAATTAAATATAATTTTTGAATTAACAAAAACATTTTATTTCAATAATATCCTATCTTATGAAAATACGAACGATTAGTTCTAAACAAAGACGAAAAAGTATATATTAGACTACTCAATATTATATTTATATTGGTCTGGTATATACTTTTATACATACACCCATGTAAAAGCACCGATGCCAGCACAATCTATTGGACTGTATTATAATTTTCATATTACACTCTTGGCCAATTAACTTCCCATTGTAAGGTTAGTTTCTAGTCTTTGAAGACGGGCCTTGAAGTTTACTTCGAGTTTGTAGATGGAATAATTCGACCGATGCAAGACTGAATAGCAAGTTGGGACCTTTATTACTCTATAGCTTCGACCCTCTCTTCGCCCACGCTACCCCTTTGGCTCCTTTCTGATTACCGCTGGAGCACGCATTTCACATTTCACGTACAGACCACAGTATTAGTCAGACTGGGCTGCCTGTGTTTACGCGGCGTGAGAGAACATGGTCTGTGTCACCACACCAACAAGAGAGCCATGAGCTTTGTTACATAGCGCCTTTTATACTAATCTCTGTTGTTTACATGTTCTGAAGCTTCCAAGCTCCCCAAGTTATTCTAATAGGACACAGAATGTTCGAGACCCATAAAACGACAGGAGTGGCGTAATGTGTTTTTTCCCTCAATGGGGAATGTTCGAGGTCCTAAATTGGTGCAAAGGAAGGGAGTGTACTTGGAGCAAACACTTGCATACTGTAATTACACTCAATTACACCTCTTACACCATATCATGCAGTCATAATCAAACCAGAGACCAGTGTATAGGTCGAACTCTGCACGAATAATGTAGGAAAACAGCCATTTATTCCATATACATTTCATTTTTCAGATTTACAAGTCCAAATACACTGCAATACAAAATTATATTTAATACACAAGTAACTGTTCATCAATATGCTTTGATGTACAAATTGCCACTTTTGTAAATACATATATATAGGCACTAGCTCGGCTCAACATTTCAGAAAAGTCGATAACAAATTATGGCCCATACGACCATAATACTTCCAATTGAAATCAGGCATCCTCCGATACTGTTCAAAATCACTATAGAGGTTTCTGTGATTAAGACAACCTTGTCTAAATAATCATCTGGAAGCGTGCCACTCTGTAAAATTGTTCAGAAGTACTAAATGTTTTATCTAACAGTATTATGGATATACACGTGTAAGAGAAACGAATTCTTTACCAATTGTAGCCAAAACAATGGATGTGAATAGTTTCTCTTCAGATAAGGAATTATGCTATAGCCACATTGAAAAACATTGTAATTTCGTATTCCAATATAACAAACAGAGCTATGCATGAGAGATGTCCCTGAATGTCGCAAATCTACCATTTAGGTTATGTTCAGGTATATGTCTAGGTCCTGGGGTTTTTAATTTCTCTGGATTATTAGAAACTGGTTATCACAAATAATATAGACAGGTGAACTGACTCAGCCAGTCCGATATAGTACATAACCATAATGTGGAAACAGCTTCCTTCAAGGGCGTCTTTCGTGGCTATACGTTTTCAGGAGAGCAGTGTTAAATGGTTCCTCCTCCTTGGATTCGCCTAATTGAAATGGATGACAGTAGTATATTGCATCTGTTGGTGATCAATTTGTGCCGTCATCACTATTGTGCAATTCTACAATGCCAAAACGGTCGTCCATTTCAAGTATAGACGAACGCAATTAAGGAGGAGGCGCCAAGAAGTCAAGTCTCCTGAAAAGGTCTATAGCTCTGTAGCATTTAGAACTAACTTGGAACGTCCATTTCCTTCAGCCATCATTAAGTTCCCTTGAAATGCAACTCTAGCTTGTACTGGTACACCACTATGCTGCATTTGTTCAGTTCAATAATGTGATTCAAGCAAATCTTAGTATGAATATGCAAGATAGCATTGTTCAAATATATCTATAGTACATCATACCGGTTCAATTATGTAATTTGATGAATGGAGTTCTGGAATAGGTGACATGCCGTTAACAACACCATCGTATAGAACAGGGTCACCTCCTAAATAGTGTGGTAAAGATAGTAACACAGGTAAACCTAAAAATTAAAGAATCCATTAGTACAAATTTCATTTTTTAAGTTTCTTACAAGTTGACATTCCTACCTGGAAATTTAAAAACTCCATTGGGAAAAGTTTCATTTTTTTCATAACATTCGTTGTCTGGGTTAGTTAAAGAATTCGCGAAATTATCATACAATAAGTTAAATTTGTAGCTTTTAACATCTCTAATCTTTACAGTGGAATCGTATTTCAAATGAAATTGCCTGTGTAAAATGGTAAATGATATAGAACATTTATATGCTCATTTAATAATTGAAAATTAACAATAATAATTAATTACTATAATGTATCAATACCTTCTCAATATACCAATGTAAAATGTAACGTTATCTTCGGGAGTTGTTTCGGGAATCCACATTTCAGCATCTTTAGAATGTAAAAACAAACAAAACTTGACTCCATTTTGCAATATACATAATACTATTTGCACAAGTTTATATTACCCGTTCCATTGATAATTGCGCAACTGGTGCCATTCCAATAATCAACTGTTCTATAAAATATAAACTTTAAGCTTATTTTATACACCTCGTATCTTGCCTTAACATTTACTTACTTTTCTCCATCATACGAGACAACAAGGGCTCTTTTTTTAAGGTTACAACGTCCTGTGTGGACGACACTTTCTTTGGATTCTGATCCATTACGCTACAATTTCAAAACTATATTGTGAAAATATCGACCATTAAAACAAGAGCAGCTATAGTATTGTTACTTATACGTTTCCCAATAAAGAAAAGTATCCATCTTTTGGAACGAACGATGGCAAATGTATGTTTGGTAGAGTAGTACTTAGAAATTCAACTACAACTTTCAAAATGCAACTGTAAACTCCAGAGAACATCATTTGCCCCACTGTTACTGTAGAATATAATTGGATGTCATCACATCGTTCTTTGAGTTCTTTTGAAATTCGATTTATAAGGCCATCATGTATTATCGGGTGTTCGTTTACGTGATAAAGAACATAGCCGATGCCCTGGTAAAAATAATCAATATATAATTCATTAATATATAGTATACTGTATCAGAAAAGCAGTATGTATATAGTAGTACAAAACTGTCTTACTGTCATAACTATGTCAGGTGCAACAATACGATCATCTAATGTACCATTGCTCAAATCTTCCCGGAAATGCCAAGTTCTGACACTTCGGTATGCCAATGTACATCCATCCTCAGATTCTGAGAAATTCTGTTTCCTCCACGTAACACTTAAAAAATTAGATAATTAAAGTAAACATTAATTTACATAAATATAAACTCGAATCTAAAGAAGAATGTGTAAACGTACTCGAAAACGTAAGGCCCAACTTCAGTCAAGTTTGGAATGTGTCCATCAGATATAACAGCGTCAGCATTTGTGCAGTTGAAGAAGTAAAAAGTTATTTTAATAGGAAACGGATAATCTGACCAAATTCTGAAAGCTGTCGTTCCTTCATACAACTGAAGTTCCTGCAAGTTTCAATTTCAAAACATATATTAAGCCCGAAATATATCTCAATTATTATTATATATACTACATACCCTGTTGAAAATCTTTTTCCCAATTGTTTGGAAGACCGTCAGGCATAATGATCCAATAATTATGAGAATTGCTCCAATTATGAGAGCAACATATAATTTTGTCCTCGCTTTCATTGTTAACCTCTACGAACTGCTGCATTCATTGTGCCTACGTACGATACAACTTTCAAAGTGCATGCACACAACAAATACAACAGTTTCAAATATATCTACAAAATTCGGTAAAATTGTTTAAGATGTGGGCCTAGCCTTAGATTAGATTAGTGAAGTTCAATCGCTTACTCAATTCTGACGCAAATGCATATGCTGGAGATATTATGTTGCAAGGCAACTGCAAATAAAATGTATGTAATAATGGTGGGTATAATTTACGAAAATTTTATTTGCAAAACAGAGGTGCTAGTATAGTATTTAAAAATATTTCACAAAAATCTTATGTTATTCCGCATTAGAAATCATTGGTTCCATTGATTCTTGGTTTCTTCTGAGCTTTTCTGGACCGTCATCAACGACATTGCCATTGTGGAGTGAGTCTGTTTGTACATTATCATACAGAAAAACACAGTAAGAAGATCTATCATAAATGAAATGAAATTGTAAACATAATGTTTCAATTGTCATGTACCTCTTCTTGGTCGTGACAACCTGATTCTGTACGAGATAAATCTATACACTAAGAAAAGCAAGGCGCCAACAGAACTTGCTGTTCCCATACAGCGAAATGCAAATCTGGCTCCATAATGCTGCATCAAAAAACCACCGATGACACTTCCAGTTCCACGACCTAAAATAAAAAACCGGTAGGAAAATTTAAACTTGTTCAAAATATGTAGACTTTCTCAGACACTTGCAAAATTATTATTAATGGTAGATATATGTAGTATAGCAATGTGTCCCTATTTTTGTAACGTTAAAATATAATTTTTATAAACACCCTTTCTGCAAGGTTCACTGTGTGGCTGTAGAACATGAATTGGAATAGTGTAGTCATAAATAGGTAAGGTAGAATTTTCAAGACCCACTTGTTTTGAACGGGAATAACTGAGTAGTAAATAACAGCTAATCCATCTATTCCCACTTGTGTTGCTACTAGGCTTAGTTCAACTTACTGGCAAAGAGAGAAAGTGAAGATGTCTTTTGGTCTCTTTGTACATATATATAAACCTGCCACCATGCGTTTTGTCCACTAATTATGCTGCATACTCAAGATGATGCATTCAATGTTCTGTATATGTACAACTCTGGCCAAAAGTATTGTCTGCATTTTGCTATCCTGCAGCCCACGATACGCAACAATACTTGTGGCCACAATTGTACATACACTTCAACTAGAGTGAGGATTATATTGTACAAAATCGACATCTGATGGCTAAATTCATATAATGTTAAACAATGCAGTACGCGTTTTTAATTTTCATGTTGGGTCAAGGACTTGGTTGGGTGCATTTTCGACTCTCCACCACGTGCAAAAACATTTATATCAACATTTATAGTGGTTATCGAATTCAACAATTGAACTTTACCATGTGGTACATTTTGGTTGCTGTATCTAATCAAATGTGTACCTTTAGTTAGTTCCTGTTAACGTCATTGCATAAGTCTTTTTTTCAATATTATTGTTTCCTAGATTCATATCGTATGTGTCCGTGAATATAGTTTGAACTTGTAACTCGCTAATACTCTCTTCAGTCTGTGACATCCTAGCATTTCTATTACTGGAGTGATTACATTTAAAACATATTCCCACAGAATTATTGAAACGTAACAAAAATTCACTTTGGATGCCACCACGAAAAGTCGAAAATCTCCTAAACCGTGACAGATTTTTTCAATTCTGAAGACAGATTCGGAATCCTTGGAATATTTGCAATAAGACTGTAGTTTTTAAGCAGATTGGGGCACTCCAAAGCCCCGTTTTGCGCCCCTAAACCATGACAGCTAAACGCAATCCTC
>JAQFZQ010001666.1:0-18011 GCA_034696005.1 Glomeris marginata | reverse complement strand
AAAATGTTGTAATAGGAGGGGGAGCTTTGGCGAAAAGGGATTTGGCGAAACGGGATTTGGCGAAACGGGAGACCACCGTCTCCATGTCAATTGCAGACTTCGTACTGAAAACCGACACAAAGTAGATGTTGGCAGATGTTAAAGGATGGGGGAGCCTTGTTGCTTGGAGATGTATCTCTACGCTCAGTCATGTGAATTACCTGGCCAATACGGAGCCAGTCAGACAGAAAATTGTTCAGGAAAAGGGACTATTTTTCGTCATGCATTAACATACCTTCACCAATGTGCAAACAGCCTGCCAACTGTGATTGATTTTGAGTTTAGTTGGACAGACATTTTTAAAAGTTTTCTTAGAAAAACTCGTACCGAAGTATCATACGTGTTTAAAGAAATTTGGTAATTACATTGGAAATAGCTATAGGTATGTACTTTGTAAGAAAAATATGGAAAACAGAAATAGTGCATTACTTTTATTATTAAATTCTAGAGCAACTGTCTTTTTCAACTGTGCCTCATATCTGTTAAGATTGCCATTTTACGACTATTGCTGAAGGCATTATCGAACGGCTAGCGTGAAATGGGCAAATCTGCAAGGCACTGAACTATACATACGCTAGAGTAAACGTTCCCTTTTCCAATTAAAGTATTAATCCTGTAATTGGCCAATTAGCCCAGTCCTCTATTGTCCATTCTGGTATTGTAGAGTCGGCCCATTCAATACAGGAGGGTTCCCCCTCATTTCTAATTGGTGAACTATAGATAATTCGCCAATCAAAGGATTAATCCTTTAATTGGAATAGGGAACGTTTACTCTGGACCAGGTATATTTTGTTTACACAGGGTGTCCGATAAGTCCGGTCTTTTTGTTAATATATAAGGAAATGGAAGTTAACGTTTGCTGTTATTATTTTTCTTTAGTATACATGGACCTGCTAGCAATTGTCCACATCAACGCGTTTTGCCTAACCTTGTATCCATTAGTTTGGCTGCCATTTATTCACTGTTCGAGCAACGTAGAAAGTTAGTCTGTTTTTTTTTCTCCTTCTGTTTAGTCTACTCCATGTTTTATGCGTGACTTAACTGCTTTGATGCTAAACCTTTTCCTACGTATATCTAGCACAAATTTCGAAGAAATCAACAGTTTTCGTCATCAGGATATAGAATTTGACGAACACCTGCGGTGCTTTATAACTACATTTTTAATAATGTAAGTGAACACTGTTGCTAGCTGTAAAGGCTTGTTTGAAGTGTATATTTTATGTTCGAATTTCCGTTTCATTCAAACTGCACGTCCACCACCTTTCTGGCAGCCCATTAAACTTATCAACCGGGATCGATGATACAGTAATTCGAAACACTGACCTCGATCGTCTTACTCTCCCCAGCTATGAAAAAAATACTGAATAAAGTCACCCCCGACCCTGCGTCGTTCCAACGAAAACAATTTGAGCTCTCTCAAAACTGTCTTCATATGATAAACCCTCAACTCACTGATCAGTTTAGTTGTCCTATTCTGTACCCTCTCTAATGCTTCAGCAACCTTTTTGTAATATGGGGACCATACCTGCACACAACATTCTAGATGGGGCCTCTCCAAAGACCTGTATACCAGTAGCCATACCTCCCTGCTACAACTCTCCAGCCATCTCTACATCATGCTAAAATCGAGTTACCCTTCTTACCAGCTGCCATACATTGTGCCATAGGCCTCAACATGTTATCTACAATAACTCCCATGTCCCTATATTGAGTAACAAATTGTATTTTTCCCCCATTCATCATGTATTTTGCCCCAGAGTTTTGGCCCCAACATGCATCATTTTACGCTTACCAACATTGAACTGCATATCCCACTTTAGATCCTAATCCCTTAACCTGTCCAGATCCAATTGCAATTCCTTAATTGCTTTGCTCTACAGAATCTACTACACATGCTATAATCTGCAAACTTACTAAGAGAGGACAGAATGCCTCCCTCTACGTCATCTATATAAGCTAGAAATAGCAAGGGTCCTAAAGCTAATCCTTGAGGCACGCCACTAATAACCTTCAACCAATTTGAATGCTCCCCATTGATCACTAGCGTTTGTTCCCTATCTAACTGCCAGTTTTTAATCCACTGTAAAAATTGCCCTGTGACACCCTTTTTCCCAAGCTTCTGAAGAAGTTTCCTATGGTTAACCTTATCAAATGCCTCCGCCATATACAACATTGAAATATCTACGCTAGATCCTCCATCTACCCACATTGTCATCTTCTCAAAAAATTCTAACGAGTTTTATTCACTTGTACCAACTATATGCGAAGCTGAGAATTATTAGTCTACTGCTGGTGATAGCTACGATTCAGCTTAGCATGGCCATGACAGTTCATTGTCACTATATTCCGGTCAGGGGAGTCACGTTTTTTGAGTAAAGGATAAGGTTATGCAGTCCTTTCATGCTTGATCAGAAAAATGTTATGCTCCTGCATCTGAGTTCAAAGCAATCACGGTATGAGTATCATAGAGTATTAATTGGGTCCCTCCATGTTCAAGCACGAAATATGACCGACCCATGTCCATCATGCAAACATCGTGACTTGTGGCCTGACTATAGTGACAAGTACTGTCGAATGACCATATCTACATCTATACCACTCGATCTTGAGCTCTGGACGGGGAGATTATCTTGTTCCTCGTTTGTCTACCGATTAGCTGAGATCTAGTGGCAGTTATACAGTCGATTTCAGCTCGACCTGATATAAAATCTGTGATTGGCAGGCACGTTACACGCTGATGGATAAACAAACTGTCATTTGTATAGTCCAGCCAATAGAAACCGTCAAAATGGCGGCCGCAGCAATTCATGCAGCTTAAAAATGCCGGATGAATAACTTATTTGATTTATCAAATAAACTATCTAGATATAAAGTCACCTCTAATTTAGCACTATTTGACGAGTTTAAACAGGCATACCGATTTTGTAACATGTTCAGCTGAAATGCAGACTATTGTAAGGTTAAAAAGCACAAGAAAGTTATTGAAACTGGCATTTAAGGGATGTTAAATCAGGGTGTGGATGGAATGACTTCCACTGCTGAACCAGATGTGTAATGTAGGAAGATGTTTGTTTTCTCCTGTTCTTTATTAACATTACAAATGTTTGTATGTTACCCTGATGTTATTTGAGTATGTTTATAGACAGTTGATTTTGTTTTGCTATTGTGTAAAGTGAAATGGGAAATTCGAACATTTTTGTGATATTACCGAACAATATCTTGACAATATGTATGTTCTAATATATGCCTATAGGGTATGTGCATTTGGTGTAATCGACTTTTCATTATTTAGGTCGTCTTTTGAAGATTGGAGACCATGTCTAGCCCAATTGCTGCAGCCAATTCCATTTCCAGATGAGTAAGTACTTGGATATACAACTTTGAAAACTATATACACATTTAAATCAGTGTAATAATGAACCAATTGCAATTTGCAGGGCCCTAGCGAATAACTTGTTTACTACGTAAGTAACATTTCTGTCATTAACCAATTCGTAACGTGAAAACTTGCTGTGTATTCTAAAGAATTGTTAATTTTTATGGCAAATTGTTTGTTTTAATTTTTAAAAAATGAGGTATTGCAGGTATAAAAACTGTAAGCTTAACATGAATATAACTAACTTAAATTCACTTCATACTGGTATTGCAGGTCTTGCAAAATTCAAATTTAGTTCTTCAGTGACTGATTTTTTGAAATGGTCATAATTAAATTTCCTTATCGAGAACCATATAATTTAAATTCAAGAATTGTTTAATCGTATTATGTGAAATGCCTCATTCTTAAGCAGTTATTGAATGCAAAACGACATTGTAGGAATTTCAGGCCTGTGATACACAACATTGGGACAGACGCTCGCTGTGATGTGCATCTGATGGTTTTAGGAATGCGAGAAGGCAAAGAAGGTTGGTTCCACATTTATTGCCCTGGCAGCATTGCTTGCGACGACGAGGGTGAACTATGGAGCATTTTGGTACGGTTTCCTGTCGTCCGTTCAAGATGGAACATTTTAAAATTGTCTGTGATTTCAGCTAAAAACATTGGTTTCTTGCTGTTGTCGCCGTAAGAGCTTCCTACAATCATTGAACAAAATGATGGGTTCCTGCATGCTACTGGCACTCAGAGACAACGTTACCTGCCAAGAAGTGATTTGTGCCATGCTGGAATTGGAAGTAGTTGATAATGAAGACCAAAAAATGCAGATGGTCACTACTTTGCAAAGTACAACAAATGGGAAGCGGCAGTATTCTGCACTTTGTGAACGACAAATGCATCTGAGAGAATTGGTAAGATTTTGAGTACGTTTTCGGTGTTATACAAAGAGTGATTCACCTTTTCGATGTTCTCTCAGCAACAGAAAGGAGGTCCAAAAAAGCTGACTCTGCCTTCGAGATCAACAGATGCTGATGTTGCAAAATTACTCAGTTGCGGTTCATTTGGAAACCTGGAGTGCCTCAGTTTAGCATTCACTCACGTAACAAGTGCATGTGCAGATCAGCTAATCAAACTGCCCTCCTTGAGGTATCTCAACCTGTGGTCAACTCAGGTATTGTGCAATACATTATTCTCATTATTTACGGGCAATATAATTTACCAGCTGCATACAAAATTGAGCCCAAAACAACTGATGGTTAGAGCAGGAGTGGCAGACAACGGCGTTGCCTGCAGCAACGTTCGAACCCGAGCTTCCGCCATCTTTGCTCTGCACTTTCAACGTATAAGCGTATTTTCGGACGTAAAATGCAGTTATACGGCTAATATTGTGCCTACATGAATTGTAGGAGTGATGGCAGTCATCTACCAAAGGTAATAAAGATGAAAAATGGTTTTTACGAAATTCATACGTGCGTCTGAGCAAAGATGGCGGCTGCTAACCGGGAATGGCAAAAGGGGAGAGGCTACGGCGCTTGGGTTCAGTGATTTCGTCTTGTCTGCCACTCCTCTACCCCCCTTTATAGCTCATTGGTTAGAGCACTTGCCCTGGTTCCAGTTCGATCCTGGGTCATGCATGTGTAAAGGGTTTTTTAGTTGTACTGCCAGCTTGTGATGGGCCACCCCATGTTCTCCCCTTTTCCCCATCTGCTAATTAACTGTAATACATTACTAGGGGTTCTCTGTGGGCCATGCTAAGTGCGTGAATTAAAAAAAAAATACTTGCGCTCAAACTCATATGGGTCCACTGGCTGCGGGTTAAGACGCTTGAATGCGAGTGTGAGAGATAGATGATATGGGGTCCTGGGTTGAAACACCAAAATGGGTTACATACAGTACCGATGTAAATTGAATATGTTGCTTTTGCATGATTATCAGGAGAAGCACACGGTTAACGGTATTTTCCCTTCTTCTAAACTCTGGATGTTATACTAGTATAACATGATTTCTTCATATTGTACAAAGCTGTGGTATAATGTAGGTTTCTTATAACGAGGTTCTACTGCAATACCATAATAATACCGTCCATGTCTATCACATTTTTGCCAAATTGTAAAAGGTCGATATAGTTAACTATATGTATACTGATTTAGATCGGAACTAGATAAAAAATTATTTGTGAAAAACGTATTTAGTTATTTTACTGTCTCTAAAATTATATTTTTGAGCCTGTGTTTCAGCCAATGAATCCACAGATGGGGTTACTGCCCTTGTAAAAATCAATTTTGTTGCCTCGAACAAAAGTGCTTCTTACAATGAAGCTGCCCATTTAAGGGGTGCCATTATATGGTGTGCAATTACATGAGCAATATCAAGCAGAATAAGCATTGTACTTTATAAGGGAATGTCCTTATAAGGGGAGCCGTTTTTGAGAGATTCCACTGTATAATAAGGGCAACAAGACTAGTGATGTCATGGATCACGGGATAACACTACGGTGTACCGCACAGTTGGCAGTTCGTTGGGAACTCCTTGGGTTGCGTCACTGCTTCCATTGGCATGAATCACTGATGGACATAATTGTGCCCTCATTGGAGCCGCAAAGCGCGATACGTCCAAAAGTCGCCAGCTGCAATATAGAGACGCCAATCCTGGGATGGCAAGGATTGACCAAAAGTAAATATTCAAAGCAATATAATCAATATGTATTTTGTTGGCCTTATGCCACAGTACAATATGAAGAAATCATGGAACAATTTAACTTTGTACATACACTGAATAGTTTCACAGTTGTGAGATTTTATTTATTTCTTTCCCATTGGCATAGAGAGTTTCATCATCTCACACATTCGATTCTAGACTAACCTACATTAACTACTACAAACATCCAAAACTTACTATTAAATGTACTTGTGTGCACGTCCCCACCCCTCATTCCCTCCCTTTTCTTCTGGGCATGCGATCATGCCTAAATATTGCTTTATACATCCTGCCCCACTCACTTTTACATTACCTCTTCTGTTTGCTTACTCACTCTTTATCCATTTCTCGCAGATTCTTCCTACCTCCTCCCCCTTCTCCCAAAATCCCCTCCATCTTCCACTCTTTTCCCAGCACACTCATCCCCCACATCCTCCTATCACGTCTTAACATCTCCTCCTCCACTCCGCATACTTGGCAAAGCCTTTCATCCCTCTCTTTCAGTACGCTGCTGCACGTACCTCTCCTCCTGTCCTATATTTTGCCAACAACATCTGGGCATTGTGATGTATCTCCCTATTCGTTAAATACTACGCCCTCCCCTGTCCCTGCTTCAACTCTTTGTACCACGGGTTAAACTTTGATTCTTGCATCTTCAGTCTATTCTCAATTCACATTCTCTCCACTATTCTCTGCTCTATCTCCCCCACCACGCCCCACACTCTCTCTTCTCCATTTCCTGAATCCCTTCCTATGAAATTCCCAACTTGGCTAGTTCTTTCCTCTTCACTACTCTCCACCGTAGATAGACCTTTTTGTCATTCATCATATCTCCACTTTGTGCATACCTGCAGCCAAGTTTATTTCTCTTCATCTTGCAGTTTCTACTCGTATCTATATGCATGTCCAATGTCTTCTTCGCCCATAACTGTTCTTCATCTACCTCTTCCTATATAATATCTGGGAATATTCAATCTCATCCCCACACCGATCTCCAGTACTTTGCGATTACCTTCTGTAGTTCACTTTGCTCCTCCTAACCCCAAATTTTCACACCATTGGACATCATTGATTCTATCATTGCTCCAAGTAACTTGGATGAGGGTTGGTGGCCGAGTGGTCTAACTTGTAAGGTAGAGTGAGGCAAATGGCACGGTGAGCAGTCACCCGGGGTTGGATTCCCTGGCTGACCCGCTTTTTTCCAATTAGTGTGGTGTTTTCAATGTTAGCAGTAAATTTCAATTAACTTCCACTTATTTCAAAATCACTTTTCCGGTATCTTTCCCCTATCCCATATGCCACCATCATTCCTATTCTGGCATTCTATGCTCCCAGTACCCATTATTACTCTGCATCATCACTCCTAGATACTTAATGACTTTAACTACCTCCACCTCCCTACCCTCCCAAGTCCACTTCTCTTGTTTTGTATTTTCCCCTTGAAGATCTGCATTTTTGATTTTCCATAATTCAATTCCAAACCATTCCTATTTAAAGATTGACTCAAACAATTTAACATTCCCTGCCGCCACCAGCACCAAATCATCCACGTAGGCCATAGCCACACTTTAATCCCATTTAAGGCCATACCTCCCTCCTGATTCCCTTCAAACATTCCTTCAAATCTGCAATAAATAAATGAAACGGTAACAGGCTAAGAAAGCACCCTTGTCTGACCCCTCTATTTGACTTAAACGCTATTATTACCCCGACCTCCATTCTTGCCCTATTTCCTGTATCCTTATGAATCCCTTCTAAAATCCTATAGACCCCTCTGACACCCAGCTTCCAGAGTTTCTGCCCCATTTTCCCTCTATGTATATGGAGTCAAGAGCTGCTTTGAGGTCTAAGTAATATGCATATAATTAACCTCTCTTTGTTGTTAACTGTTTCTCTACTAATGTTTGCAGCATATATACACTATCTATCGTTCCCCTTCCCTTACGAAAGCCCGATTGATTCTCAGGTATTTGCCCAGATTCTTCTGCCCTGCTTCACAGTTGTGATACTATTTGTTTTAAGAGCGATCGGCCGTGATTGACTAACTAGGCGTATGGCAACAGTTAACACATAGTTCGGCGCTAATTTCATTAAATACGTATATATATCAGACACTGTTAAATGAGTTTTCAAAATGTTATGCATGAGTGTGTTAACAATTCCTGCACAATGTTGTCGAAACTTGGGAGATGCTAGTTCACTTTCAAATAAACCTCTTTAAAATATTGCAATGGGGTACTGTCCTTCCAAAGAAAGATTGAGCTAGGACTGTGCCAATTTCATGTTTTGAAGGGGTTCACGGTGGCAGGTGTGCAGGCTATGATGCAATGACAACTGCTATTGTTGCCACAAACTGCAACCGTGCACCCCTTCAAAACATGAAATTTGCACCATCCTAGCTCAAGCTTTCGTTGGAAGGACAGTAAACATTCTCTGCTTTAGCTTCGCAGAGTACGTTGGCCTCGAAATGGCTTAAACAAAATCTTTTATAATTAAAGCATATAAATCTAGAAGTCTGTATGTGATGGGACAGGTCGTTAAAGCCCACAAACAAATCTAACAAATCTAGCTTAATAAATAAATCAGATTGTCAGGGAATGGAATACGTCACATTTTGATCCATTAAGATTTATGCAAATAGAGAACATATGTGCTTTACAGTTTGGTGATGCTGGACTGCAGCTGATATCGGAGCATCTTCACAAGCTTCAAGTGCTGAATTTGTGTGAAACGCCCGTTACCGACAAAGGCCTTGCATCTCTTGCGTGTAAGCTATAGGGTTAAACTACATATATACCTAAAACCCCTGGCAAGAATTGTTCGGACAAGCACCGTGGTACAGGAAATCTGTGCTTAGACAATTTATTTATGGTAGAAAACGTTTTCTGAGGGCGAAAACAAATATTGCTTTTCGGATGCATACCTCTATACACAACTGCCAGTATCGTCACCACCTCCATCTTAATACATATTTAATTAGAGAATATGACATGTTTCCAGTCATCTAGTGCCTAGTGTCCAGTTTATTCGGATCTTTGCCCATTTTAGGTGATCCTGGACTTGATTCCGTGCAAGATTTCCTTGATTGGTAAACAGCGGAATGCAAACGATTTTGAACACTAACATCACACCAACATATGATCATTTCGTCCACTTAATGTTTACCTGCTTTGACATACATTTCAATATTTCAGTGCATATGCAGCTCAAAATCCTGTCTGCACACCTTCTCGTCGAGTTTCGATCATTCTCCAGATGACATGGTGCAAGTTGTCATAGAACGCAATGTTTAAGGCTTGTTTGCACACATGTAAGTAATATAACAGGAATGGTGTGGGGCCCCCCGGGTTAAGACACAACTGTGTAGAGAACCCGTTAGCTACAGGATTATTATTAACAGGAATGGTGTGGTTAGCAAACTGACAAGTTTTAAACCAAAATGAAACTTTACGTGGGACATTAAAGGACAATGACATGGTTTTGTAAAGGCCTATTTAATCAGTTTAAAGTACAGTATAGGCATGAAATAAGAAGCAGCTATTTGAAAAATAAGTAAGGAATGCAGTAGGAATTTTGGGTGTAGCCAGCAAGTGGGAGGCAGTCCTAAATTTAGTATGGTGTTTCTGCTGTGCCTAGCTGATTCGAATTGAAATGGGATCCGCCATCTTGATTGTGGCAAAATCAGCTGACAGTATCATTTGTTGCAGTTTGCAAACCATACTTTTTCCACATTTCCACTTCCGGAGATAACCGATTCCGTTACCATGGAAACTATTGTTAATGTGTTCCTTTTGCAAACAAACTAGGGTACTGATTCTGTTTTTGCCAAACTTTGGCAGTTTCACATGGACATGACTCTCTAGTTATTCGGACTAAGGTTGTGTCAAAATTTAAATTCTCCAAAAATACCATGTCATTTCACCTTTAAAAGTATTAGTCGATGCAATTGTAAAATACTTAGTAATGGGCACAAACATCTGTCAGTCACTTGTCGACTCTATGCCACATGAATATGCATGTACAGTACGTTTGCTTCATTCCACGCATGGCTTTGCGGTTTTATTTTCGTACAACTGGTATGATGAATCGTTTTAGGAATATTACACGATGTCTGCCAATAAGTGCAGTATCAAAGGCAATATTTGTTTTCACCCTCAGAAAACTTTTCTACTATAAATAAATTGTCAAAGCAAAGATACCCTTGGCATGGTGCTTGTCCGAACACTTTTTGCCAGGAGCTGTATAAATTGAAAACTAATAACGCTAACAATTCTTTGAAAATACAGCCATGAAAAATTTGCGGAAATTGAATTTGAATAGCACAAGCTTATCAGCCCATACATTTGAGGGACTAAAGGTTGGTTGTTTAGTTTTGATGTCAATACCACAGTTAAAATAAGTAACTTCCATTGATTAATCTTTTCAGCAAAAGTTACCTTCACTTCAAGAATGTGATGTGAGATACACAGACGCCTGGTAAGCCAAAATACATAGGACATGAAGTGACTTAAAAAGCAGACGCAACCACATTTTCTGGATGGAATGGGAAGTAAATTACCATGCACATTAATTGTCTAAAATCCGAGCCAATTGGACAGTATCATGTGAAATATGTGAAGTTTGTGCATCTCTGCCATCGTATAGTTACTTATATTCACTATGGTTCAATTTGTCATCCACCTGATACGCATATGATCAAAATACCACCATTTGTTATTGAAGAATGCAAACAGTGAAGAACTGATGGGATTCATTACCTCATTTTAAAATGTTATTGAGATTGTGAAGCGCGGAAAAACCCAGCATGTTAGTAATAATACAGTAGTTTGTCCCGTATAAAAAATGCCATTTCAAATTTTCCATAATCGCATATCTCAAATTATGTTAACAAAGTTAAAAGTATATGTCTTTTGTATTTGCCATGCAAAGTCGTATTGGATATTCTTTTGCTTGATTTGTAGATAGTCAACAATTAATTTAATATTGCATTAGATACTTAAAGTTTGCCTACAGTGTGAATTGAACTTGGCAGTTTTGACTCCTCAATAAATCTAATCTTGTCAATACCTGTCAATTAATTTAATTGGCTATTTATGAGGAGTCGATTTAATTGCTGGTATCTGAATTCCATCTGTGTTGCATATCGGAATAAACTTTGCAAATTGTTTTCCGAGCAAATCTTTGCTCGACAAAAACAAGGAAGCATGCACAGGGATATTGTACTTGTATCCTCCACGAAAAGGTTCCAATATTAATTAAGCCTTGGATCCGAGACTTGTCTGTTCGCTTTAGAGCATCCTTAAAATGCTCCCTAAAAAGTTCTATTTTAAGCGATTTATAAATGGATTTTCAGCAGCGTTCTGTAACACAGACGGAATTCGAATTCCTGTAGGCGGACTCCCCATAAGAATCCGATTGTTATTTTCGGTTACTTAAAGTAGGAGAGGCCAGGCCATCGTGGATCATGTGCCTTTGGCTTACTGTCTGTAACCTCTTCTGCGATATTGTCTTTATGTACTTTAATATAGTAAATATATATCAATAATTGCATCGCATGAACCTCGAGTAATGTGTCTGCTTAATTACACTGGAATTCTACATGGTGTTCCACGTAACATTCATCTTCTCAAACATCAATGAGGAGACTGAGAGCTGTTGTAATGTCAACCATATCATTGCAGCTTGCATTGAGATCGATCTTTCAGGTTGAAGTCATCTAAAATGCCTCATGACGTGGCTTGCTCCAACTAAGGATTTGGTAAGGACGTACTTGCACGCTGTTATATAATGTTGTGCTGCTTCAAGAAGCGAATGTGCTGCAAATTGATCGCTTTCCTCAGTGCTGTTATCATCCGATCACCACAAACAAAGCTCAGCAGTGGCTGTAGCTTAGCTTCCACAAATAACTCTTCAGCGAGCATCTGAAAGGATTTTCGCTCAAGGATTTGCAAGATTCTGCCTTCAACACTCCTAAGGAAACCGCGAACAATCTTATTGAGTTTCATGCGCAGAACGTGTATTGAGAGCTTTTCTTTTTGGATAGCTTATGTAGGTAAACTAAAGAACAATTTTGCTGATGAAATGATGAACAATATTTCGGCCTTCATTAGTTAATTAACTGAGACAACTTCTGAAAGCAGTTGCTGTTCGTTAGTGCTGACCACTTCTTTGGAACGTCATTGATGAAATTGTGAGGTGCACCCCACTGTTCCAACAAGCGTGCGGTTGATTTTTTCTGATATTAATCGTCTTGATGGACAGTGCTTCATAAATTGGTGACAAGTTCCCCATCTCGATGGCCACCCATCGAACAAATTGAAAACAATTATCACAAGGCCCGACGCAGTTTCTCCAGATTTCAGTAATCCCTTGCGAATGCAGTTGTGGACAATGTGAATGCTGCAGCAACCAATGATGAATATCTGACGAATGACTGCTATCTTTTCGTTCACCTTGTGTATAACACTTTTGCCTACTTTGGGACCATCACAACCCAACAACAACAAATTCTTCAGACGTAGTCTGCATTCATCAACCGCTACCATTATCTTTCTAAAGAGGTCCTTGGCTGTTGCTTTCGGACCAAGAGTGTGCCACGTAATGTGAAGTTCTTTCTTTTCTGCATGGTTTGTGGTTTCATCGAAGTTGAGTTTAAAGGTGAACTGACAGGGTTTTTTAAGGTACCCTGATAACCAGCTTGTAGGCAGCTATTTGTGTCCCTTTTAACACTTCATACAGAGCCATTATGGCAGCGCAAGGCGTGACGTCATGTATCGGTATAACGTATAACTTTTATAATTTGTAATTAGTTTCTGGTTGCGGTAGTGTTATAAGGGACACAAAAAAGCTACTTACAAGCTGATTATCAGGGTACCTTACAAAACCCTGCACACAGAAAAATAAATGGTCATTTTAAACGTTTTGTAGTTTCCACTTAGAATGTCAGTGGGGAGAATGCATTTACTAAATTTAGGTCATTAATCTACTGAACTGAGTGATTCTAATGGTTCAATTTATATGGTGTAGTTCTCATTTGATCCAAGAAGCTGTCTGAAACCTTCCAAACGTAGTTGAGTTATTCTTAAAAATTACTCAGTTGAACTTAATGATGGCATCATCAAGGAAAAGAGAATGCTCACTGGAGACTGACATAGTTTTCAACTGACACCACATGCTTCCTCCTTTTAAGAAATTAGCTAGTAATTTTAAGATTCAATTTGGTCAGACAAGACTAATAGTCAGATAATGCATAGTAAGATAATCAGGTGAAAGTACTCATATAAGAACCTAGAGGTGTTTGTCAGCTGCATTCTGGCCCCTGATTATTTTAAATTACTTTAAAGACAATGCCAGATTACTAGCCAAAAAACTTGTATTATTAACTCCAGAAAGGTGCATACTAATGCACTACCATTTAAATACTACTCCAAGAATGTTGCATTACTAATCCAAGAACGTTTCACAACTAATCTCAGTATGTTAAAAAACTCAATTGAACCTGTTACTTTTTGTGTTGCATTTATTTGTTTGTTAATGGCAGGAACTCAAAATTGTACAGTAACACCACAATATCCATCACAAAATTTTATTTCTGAGGATACATGAAATCAAGGCAAATGCATATACAAATGCAAACAAGTAGAAAAATAAACATGGAAAGAATGCAAACACATGGACACTAAAACAATGATAAATTACATGAGGAGCCAAAAATGCAGCTGTTTCCAAGACAAGCTGAACTCCTTCAAATATCTGTTCTCCCTCGGCCCATAGACTGAACTTCAAATTTGCGGTTGTTACTCCTACTTCAGTCTCTTTTATTAATAATGGATTTCCTTTGTCATCATCAGGAGACATTACACAATGCTCTTGTAATTCGAGAAATACTCATTTAGTAATGTCGAGAGTTCATTGAGTAACCTAATAATGAATTCATCCTGTTTGTATAGTCTGTAAAATCCCACCAGCACAATGTGGCTACTCAGCGAGTTCTCATAAACTTGTCTTTAGGCACAAAATACTCAAAAGACACCTCAGGATTCTCGCTTAACAGTTTGATAATTTGGATGTGGGTGGAGTAGTTCAAGTTGTAAAATGACACTGTAAATATATCATATTACAGTTTAAATTGATTCCTTGGAAATGTTAATTTATTATTACAGATGGTCATCATTATTTTGGTGTAACATGATAACATCTAATACTCATATGATCAAGGGTATTCTAATGAAAAATGTGTCAATTGAATATACAACTTTTTCATTTGACTGTAGAATTGATTTTCTTTCTAAACATTCGTTGAATGACATGCTGGCATTCTCAATCTATCACGAAAGCAGTGTCGTATAAAAATATAATTTTTTTCAAATTTGGATTAGTGTTATTTGATACTTTAAAGAATGAATTTAATACTAAAAAGTTTAGGTTAAATATGACGTCCTTCAATTAAGTGTATTTAAAGCTTTAATTTATGAGATGCTAGTTTTTATTGAGAATTCCTTTTTCTGTGTGTGTCAGTTCACCTTTAAAAAAGGCACCATGCATGTCAATCAAAAGTTCCTTCTTAAAGGGACAATCAACCCAAAATAAATAATTTTATGAGGGATAAAACGCATGAAAACAAACTTATTTGTCACTTCAGAATGTGTACAAACACGATCGTTTTCAAGAAAACTAAAGAAACATGTCTCATATGGGCGCCACAATCTTTGTCCGGCAATGCTAAAGGATATGCGAAAGGAAGCTGCTGATTGGCTGGGGCACAGCGGGCCCCCAATCAGAAATTAGGAGAGTAGTATAGGGGTACGCCGCCAACAAGAACGGCGAAATACGTTCGGGAAAATGCGATCGGCGTCGATCGTTTCAGCGATATTTCGCAGGTTGAGGGGCTGAAAACAACGAACGATGTCGGTCATAGGGAAGTAAAACCGCAAAGGTCACCGATAATTATTGTAAAAAGTGGTTTAGTTTACATTTAGCATCGACGATGGTGACAAAAGATCGACGATGGTGACTGGGTTTAAGGCTATTCCATTGAACGTCACAACTCCCTCGGCAGATTGGCAAAATGAGCGATTCGCCTTTCCGCGCAGAGAAAGAGTCTCACTTCATTTCTGCGTTCTCATGTTTATTAATTTAAGTGTTGCAATACTTTATAAGCAGATTTATATACTTTTAGGAGAAGAATAACATTAAAAAGAATTTCTTGGGTTGGCTGTCCCTTTAAATATGGGGCCAATGTGTCACTTATAAGGTACCATATCAGATTGTAACAAAAACCGGTCTCCAATTGAAGCCCAGTCATTTTGGCCCGCCAATGATTAAAAGCCTGTGTCCAGTACAAGCCTTGGTTTGTATCCGGAATCGGCTCAAACTCCGCTTGTGAAAGCATCATTATATTCTACTGGAAATTTGCTGGCTATTATATGTTCGGTGTAGGGAGCGGACGCGTGTGTGCGTCGCTCCGAGTTTTGGGCGTTGGCTTGAGTGAGTGGATGTGACTGAAGACAGAAGTGTTAAAAAAAGTGACGAGTTTGCGGAGGACAAGGAAAAGGCGAATAGTTAATAGTAAATATTTACAACATCGAGAGAGGGGAGAAGGAACGGAAACGACGTAGGGGGCCGAGTCAAAGAAAGGCGAACGGGAGCGGTTGCGGCTGGGTGAATCAGCGATATAAGTTTGGGCGTGGCTCATACAAAGTGGACGTGGCAGCCTAGGAGGTGCAATTGTTTAAGAAAAGAGCGGCAGGTGGACACTTATAAGAGAAGAAAGATATAGACGGGAGTTCGGTGCGGACTAGAGAAGAGGAAATAAGACGAAACATACGGGTAGTCGTTCGAGTGTAGCAGAAACGGTGGAAGACGAAAGTGAGCAGTAGCGGTGTGGAGATAGGGACAGATTGAAAGAGGAGTAGCGATTAAAGCATTTCAAGAGGATAGGCAGTTCCAACTGGAACTGCCGGAAAAGATAAGTGTTGTAATAACGAGAGGAAGGAAGGGGATTCGATAATAAAAGTAAAAGAAAAGTTTCTTTCTCTAGGCCGCAAGGTGGAAGAGAGAGGGGAGTGGACCAAACACAGACAGGAAATGTCGGAGGAGACCGGGTATAAAGAGCGTGCTAGTGAAGGAAACGGAGAAGGAGAAAGGAAAAATTGAACCATTTGTGAAAAAAGGGTTTCTTCCGTTCGCCACCTTATAAGAAGCCAGCAAAGGAAGGCAAAAAAGATAAGATGGAGGGCAGTGAGAAGTCAGCGGAGGAGAGGGAAACAAAGAGGAGAAGAGAACCAGAGAACTTGAGTGAAAAAATGGATCACCTGATGGAGATGATAGAAGAGAGGATGGACAGATTTGATAAGATGATGACGGATTGGAGAATGAAAAACGAAGAAATGCAGGTGGCAATTGCCACGGTACAAAAACAGCAGGAAGAGGATAAAAAGGAACGAGCAAAAGAGAGAGAGAAGGAACAAGAGAGGGAGCAGAGACTGCAGAGGCAGATAAAGTTGTTGGAGGAAAAGATTGATGAGCAGGAAAATAGAAGTCGAAGGGTGAACCTGGTGGTAAAAGGGATAGAGGAAGAGAAGGGAGAGACCTGGGCCCAAGCCGAACAGAAAGTATTAGACTTACTGGAGACAAAACTAGGATTACAAGGTATTGAAGTGGTTAGGGCACACAGAGTGGGGTGGCAGCGAGGGGAAAGACCCCGCCCAATCGTGGTGAAGTTTGGAAAAGAAAAACAGAGAGAGCAGGTTCTGCAGGGGAAAAACAAGTTAAAGAATACTGAAATATACATTGACGAAGACTTCTCGGCGAAGTTGAGAGCGGAGCGACGACAACTGTTTGAGGTGGCAAGAAGTGAGAGGGCGCACGGACGAAAAGCAGTAGTGAGATTCAACAAAGTGGTGATAGATGGTCAAAGTTACAAATGGTGTGCGGAGAGGAGTCAACTAATAGCGGTGGAGGGAGAGAGACAGAAAAACTAGGAGAAGAAAGGCAACTGAGGAAGACGGAAGTAAGAACGTTGTTATCGTGGAACGTGGCGGGCGTTAAAAATAAAGATAAGGAGTTTTGGGATTATGTAAAACAGTTCGATTTAGTTGTATTATTAGAAACATGGGTAGAGGAGAAGGAGTGGGCAAAATGGAGAGGAAAAATGCCTGAAGGATATCAATGGGAGGCAGTTCATGCTAAACGGATACATAAAAAAGGCAGTGCGGCAGGAGGGATAATATTTGGTGAGAAATTAATAAGGGGAAAGAAAGGAAGCAAACTGACACTGAGAAATAACTCCATAAAGTGGGAGGGAAGTCGGGGGGACAGGATTGGAAGATAGAGGCGGTATATAATGCCTGTGGGTGGGACGAATTAAGGAAAGAATTAGAAGAGGAGAAAGGAGAAAATGGGAACAGATTGGTAGTTGGAGATATGAATGCGAGGATAGGAGGAGAAAGGGTGGTGTTACGGAGCAACGGAGTGGAGGTGGAAAGAAACTCTAAGGATTAAATAACCAATACAGAAGGCAGGAAAATGTTAAATTGGATGGAAGAAGAGGGGTTGATTGTATTAAATGGTTGGAAGAAAGGAGATGAACAAGGGGAACTGACTTATGTGGAGGAGAGAGGGGGAACTATAATTGATTTTGGGTTGATACGAGGGACAGCAGAACAAGAGATACACGAGTTCAAGATTGGGGAACGAACAGAATCGGATCATATGCCTGTAATAGTACAATGGGGAAGTGAGGAACAAGGAAGTTGTGGTTCATCACAAATGGAGAGAGGGAGGAGGAAGCTGTATAGATGGACAGAGGCGGAGGTGAAAGGATTCCAGGAGAGACTAGGAGAAGAAGATTGGGATAAGAGGAATAAAGAGAATGTGCAACAATGTTGGGAACGGATAAAAC
>JAQFZQ010001665.1:0-18023 GCA_034696005.1 Glomeris marginata | reverse complement strand
TGCTAACCCACAGTCCGTAGACCCACATGAGTTGCAACGCAAGCATTTTTAATGCACAATTTTCAGGGCCCACAGCGAATCCCTATGAAGATATTCTATAGTTAATTAGAAGATGGGGAAACCGGAGAAAACCCATTGTAAGCTGTCAGGATAACCAATAACTTCTAGTGCACATTGGTAATATGCTGTTAGGCAATCACTTAGGGAAATGTTTAAATTTCAATATTGCATTGAGATACATTTTACATCTAGTATTAGGTGAAATGCACTGTACCTATGCTGATCCTCCGAGAAGTTTCACCGGCATGCATGCTCATCCCGGGATCACAGTAGCCCCAAGGTAAATCTGGCGAAGGTCTCACATGAGTATAGTTGTAAACAGCTGCAGATTGAGAGCCAGAAGTTGTTCTAGAGTTGTAGTCCATGTGCTCCGACGAGGCAGTGCTTAGCATCTGAGTTCCTTGGTTCGTGAACGGCGACAAGCCGGGACTTAGAGAAGGATGAGGATTTGTCATTTGGTAGTCCGCTGCAGATGACCACATGGCACTCTGGGAAGTAGCATGGGCCGGAGACCCTCCATGCGATCTATCAGCAGTGGTGTACACAATAGGCAACGGATGTTGATGGTACATCCCTGTGCCGGACGCGCTGGACGCCGGGATTTGGATGGTAGTGTAATTGCCCGATGGAGATGGCAGTTCGTACGTGGATATCATTGTTGGGCCTTTAGTGCCAACGTTGGAAGTTTGGTAGTAATCTCTGTGCATGCTATACTGGTTGCCAGGAACAGAGAAGTTCACTATGGATGCCGACGGCACGGTTTGGAGTGTTCCTATTATAGGGGTTTGCGAGTCGTGGTAGTAGTAGGAGTCCTTGTCACCCGATGATGTAGATATTGGGTGCAATGGCCGAAGGACACTGGTATTAGGTAAAGCACCTAGGTCATGGGTAAGAGGACTCTGGGTGTACATCATGGGAACCAAGGTCTGGAGAGTTGTCGGCTCGTGGTGACCACCGTCAGTGTTGCCGTTCAATGGAGAATTTGGTGGAAGTGGTTCATTTTCAGGCAGTTTAGGAGATTGAGGACTACCAGGTTGGACTTGGTGTTGTTGCCTTTGTCCCTGAGGGGTTAGTGGTGTCTGGGGCGATAGAGGATACACCACTCTATCCTCCTTAGGGGATGATGCTATTGCGGAAGATGGGGAATTGTGCCATTGCTCAGTTGCAGTATTACGATCCATCTGTGTGAAATACAGTATCTGAAGATATGAAATGTCATAATTAAAAGATACAACTGATATTTTCCAAATTATAAAGTAAATTTAGGATTACGAAGAAGGAAAATGGGTTTTCTTCATCTGCTGCGAAACAGCAAAGTTCTTCGATACAGAGCTGTTAAATTACAAATTAACTATGGGTATTTCACTAACTTTAGACATATTCTATTGTAATGTAGTGCAGTATAGTATGTACTGTCCCAATATTTCTTAGATTATCCCGTTCAAAAAATTACTCTTTCCGCGTAAAAACTTATTTCAACCCTAGAATTACTGCTCAATGATTTGTTAGCTTTATTCCCACCAACTTGCCGATTGTAATTTTTGTTTAATACAATGATAATCCACGTAATTATTATTAAGTACATGGTCATTAGTACATTTTAAACTTTCTAGAACATGTGGAACAATGATTAAATGCAACAGTTATAAGATATTTCAATGGAATTGCACACAATGTTCATTTTCTAACTAACTGAAAGATTAACATAGAAATTATTTGGGAACTGGGTAATAGTTCAAAAATATCTACATATAATCACTGGTATTTGACATCAATAGATATACTTAATCTTACAGCTAACAGTAACCCTTTAATAGATCAGTATACACATTTTATCTTGCTCGTTAATCATTTATCATTACGAAGGTCCAATGGCATATAGTATGGCATTCATTTACCGTTTTAGAAAGTGACCCAATCTTCAGAAAGTCAGTTTTTCAATCCAGGTAGGTCTGAGTCCTATTGCAAGTGATTGCCAACAAAGCTGACAAGCAACACGTCCAATGGATGGCTTTCCCACTTCCAGCCGATTGATGACGCCTATATAACTGTACAAATCAAGCTACTACCTCTTTGCTGCACAAGAACATGACCTTTAGATAGACTCAATGCAGTCGTCTATTGGACTAGACAAAATGGGCGTCTCCAAGAACAGCGAAAAGCGCCTGCGCGCAGATAGATGAGGTGCAAACATGGCCGCCACTCAATATATATGGCCAGGCCAGGTGAGATTTATCTCCAACTAGTCATAGAGCACCTATATCTGAACGAACTTTGTACTATACACTGCAAAATGTGGGTGCAGAACTGCAAACAGTCAAATGCAACGAACAGACCGCTCTGTTTTCTTCGCGCTGCACGGCGGCCATCTTGAAACTTCACCGCTGTTGCACGTACAGGCTGAATAAATGAAGAAATATTATAGTCATTTATGTTTTTCCCTCAACTTTGTTTAAACAAGGTTTTACAACTATGGTGCATGTTCGCACGGATATGATGTCACCTGTGAATGTCATATATAGGCTATATATATAAAGCCCACTAAAGAAAATCCTAATGTCAATCTTCCATGGCATATAAATGGAGACATGTGTTGCATAATCCTTATTTCTGGAATAAATGTCAATTGCACATTGCAATCTGAAACACCATTAATTATTTAGTATTTTAGTAATATCCTTTTTATAATATAAACTATATATAGGTATGTCATGCATGTGGGCAAATTAACTTAATAGTCATATTAATTAAGAAATGTCCTCAACTTTCATATTATAGCTTTTAACCTAAAACAAAGGGCATTAAGTACCACCCAATCACGGGACTAATCAAATATAATTAACTAATCATGTTCCATATTGCTCTTACATTAAATAACAAATGTGGATATATTGTAAGGTCCTTAACAAGTGTCCTTAATGTTTCATTACCGTTTTGCATATACATGCAGAACAGTGCCTTTAATACATTTCAGTATGGTCCTAGTGTGCAATTTGTAATTTAGTATGGGCCATTGCTCATTAGTATTTTACAAAGGATACCTAATTTAGGGATCAAAACCACAAATTTAAAGCTGTAGCCATGTTTTATCTGAGACTACACAGTCAACCCTCGCTATAACAACCTTCAATACAAGAGAATGCACTCTCTGTAAGGGGCAGATTTTCCTAGAACGGATATCCTTAATACCATTTCCAGCTCTCTATATATAGAGTTTGTCACTATAGTAACTTCCATCCTTGTCTAGGATTTACCAGCCAGATGGCACCACAGTATATGCGCTTTGTAATTGTTGGAAATAGTCGATTGTTTCAAAACAAGCAACCCTTGACAATCTATATGTATACTTGCATAACAATGAATAAAATAAATAAAATTGTTATTTCATTTTACTATTCATTTCTCTATAACAGCCTTTAAGAGCATCTGACACACATGCTGTTACTCGTGTTTACAATCTATTTATTATAACGGCTATAAACTCTGGCCAGACAAATGGAGCTCTTATAACGAGGGCGGACAGTATATAAATGAAAGCACAATTTATGAGTATAATATAATTTACGGATGTTGTAAAATAATTAGGCCAAACTTGATGCAGCTCATCAGGTACTATTTGTACAGTTGATATCTTAAGCAGGTGGACTGCAAATAACCTGCAAGCCAATAACAGAAATATGCAATGGCCAGTATGGAAATATTGGCATAATGATATAGTATTATGTAATTATAAAGTCTCTTCTATATTTTTGCCTAGATATGAGTGAGTGATAAGTTTGTATATGCTAGGGAGTTGGGAAGTTGCAAGTGGTGTTCACCTTCAAGCCCACAGGTGGCACCACTACTAGAATTAACAGCTCGGTATGGCAGCCATGTTTTATGTCTGAAACGGTCCATTACAATCCAAATGCCATCTTCCAACTAGTACAACTTCATTTAGATAATAAATCGGGGAAAACCAATTATTATATTATTATCATTAAATTGCAGATGGCATATCAGTTATTAACAAGTCCACAAATCTTTAAACCTTTAACTACTCGGCTTACAGAATAACAGAGTTAATTTTGGCACAGGTACAGATCATAATAAAGCCAAGAAAAACAAGTTTTAGATTATTATCTAAATGTAGTATGTGAACTTTATTTTATTATATAGTTAGATAAAGGAGGTAGTCTGCTATTAGAAACGAATATACAGTGAAACCTGTCTATGGTGGAATATCTGTATACAGTGAAACCTGTTTACAGCAAACATTGATTTTATGACACTCCCATCCATTTGAAACATGGATGGAAACAATTTTTGGAGAATTTCACTTCGAACAATAAAATATTAGTTACAATTCGGAATATTAAGGTATTGAACAACGAAAAACGAATGAATTGCAGTTGAACATTATTTTGAAGTACCTATGTACTAATTAATATGAATATTGTATTACCTTTTCCATGGAATTGTTGGTGAAGACGTGTAAAATTGTTAATGATGATTGAATTCATAACGACGCTTAACATTTGTTGGGTTACCTGTCTGTAGCTTGGCAAGAGTTGGTCTGGAATAACTGGAGAATTTGCAGCGTATCAAAAGGATCTTTCCGATTACGCAATTCGAGGTCAGACATGAAAAAGCTCATTTGCATAACAGACAGTTCAAAGTACACAGTCGAATGAAAATATCACTCATTTTATAACATTGCAATGACTAATCGATTTTTCAAACAGCAGATTAATAAAATTAACTTCTCAATATTTGTTTTTACTCACTGTCACCATTATTTAAATGAATCAGAACTTTAATGTTCATATAAGACATTAAAATTGATTTCCATTTAAGTAATGTGTTATCTTATAATAGTTCAAATAATCTGTAAAATGCAACATGAAGGAAGTTTATTTTCAAATAAATATCGATATTTCTATATTTTCATGATTTCAAATATAAAACCAGTTGACAAATTGCAAAACCCTATATCTACAGATAAAACTAACAAAATGCACATTTTTATACAAACATTTGCAACTGCAATTTACACAGTGATTATAACAATGATTATTACAGTTACAAATGACTTGCCACGCCCCCTCCGTCGTGACGAAATATGCATACAAGGTCCATAAAATCTTACAATATAGGGGCCCATGAATAATATGTATAATAACAGTACTAAAACGTTTTGTGCTCAAATCATTCAATGAAAGTGGAATTCACACCCAAAATATCAAACACTATAATTACATTTACATGCGCAATATTGCTAAATTAATACAAAAAAGTGCATCTATTTTACTCAGAATTATATGGACCACCTCTTCGTAATAGTATATAGTAGGTATACAATACTCACGATTATTGCAACAATAATATTAATAAAATGTGAAAACATATAATAAAATGCAAACAACTGCTTACTATCGTATACATTGAAATTAATTTTAGAGACTTTCTCAAATGACAACACGCGATTGAAAAATTTAAAAATTGTGGAAATAATTTATATTTAGTGATATATTACAAGCATAATTACTATTAACATTGATTTGGTTGAGGTGTCGAGCACATTATTAAATTAAACAACTCAAAATTGTCTGAATATAGCATACAAGCATGCATGACCTCCAATGAGAAACTCTGACCTTCAAGATCATCTTTCACGAAACCAACTATATTTTTTTCAGAATTAATCATATAAATGCTATAAATTTTATAAAGAACTCTATCCTGTTAATGTTTGTATATCACATATTCCAGTTAAAATTCTACTATTTTCGTAGATGTTAGGAATTTTAAAATTTAACTTAATTTTTTGCGCAATTCACACTAAATTTTGGGGAGATCCGTAGAAAATATGGCAAGCTAAACTAAGCATTATATTATGATGGAGTAAAGTGATCATGTTGTTTCATGAATTGTAATTATCAATTATTAAATTAGAATATGTATCATCCACAAAGGTTCTCAAAGACACGATACGCGTTTCGTTTCATCACGAGCCATCGTAAAATGTCACAACAAATTCACTATATTGCTTTGCTAAAATCAACTAACGTATGTAGGCTTGTATTACTTAATGCAAATTAATATTTAAATTAATTTTTCACTGCTTTACTCCAACAGTCATCGATGACCGCAATATGACATAAGTACGTACGTACGATGGATCACAAATTGGAAATCGTTCCAATTTTAATTTGAAAGGGATGCAATGGAGGATCTCTGCGTTGGGGCCATCGGGTCCCACATGGGCATTCCTACATTATTCATGACACCGTGTTGGGAGGCCATCAAGCGGCCAGAAGGAGCCGGCGAATGCATGCTGGGAGGTGAAGATGATGATGCGGACGAGGGAGAAAGTGGAGGTGCAAGACCATCAACTAGATGCTGCATACCATGATGCTTATGTAGCTGGGGCTCCGGCTGACCCTGATGCTGATGGTGAAGAGGATGCAGATGCTGCAGATGCTGCTGAAGATGAGGCTGTTGTTGGTAATGGTGCTGATGGAAGTTATGGTGGTGTTGCTGGTGATGGTGCATGTAGCCAGTGTGCGAAGACGGTGAAGATGAAGATGTGGACAACGCTGGTGATGGTGACGTCACCGATTTTGATTGCGGGTAAAACAAGTTCGAAGCTGAAGATGAAGATAGTGGCATGCTGTACAGACTGGAAGATGCGGTAACTGGCTTCATGTCAATATGTCCTGCAAACAAGTTTCTTTGTTATTATACAACCGATCAGGGAACTGTTATTGGGGCTTTTTGTATCATTGCACTGCAACATGGGACAATGTAAACTGAAGCTGACATAACTTGGAAAGAATGAAGCCTATACTATGTTACTACTCTATATAGTAAGGTGCAACTCAAAGTACATAATACCACCAATGCAAACCTAATTACGGTTGTAAAATGTGCTACAGGTAATAGTCCCCAACTGTTTTGCATTAATTGCAACTACGAAGGATCCTCCAGAAGCAGAGACCCCGACTATTGATGCGGCAACACTTCTTCTCTCAGAGGGTTGTGGATGAGTGGAATGGGTTGCCAAGTGAGGTGGGGCGCTTATACCGTGGAAAGTTTTAAAACTAAGTTGGACGATTTTTTTTCAATATTATGGGGAGGGTTTAGGTACTTGACAGAGGCAGCCTAATTGGGCCAAGAGCATGTTGTTGCCTGACATATTGTATTTGTCCACATGTAAAATGATATGCACAGTAGGTAGTGCTGCAAAGACAATGGTGATTGGAATTGATCATATCTTGTAATTGACAGCAATGCATATCCGTATAATTACAAAGTAAAACTCGTTTTTACCGTTTCTCACATGCTATTTTCGAGTAGTTCTACTCTACCGAGCCGCCATTTTGGTTGAGCTCGACAGCGCTCTTCACAGACCAATTATACGAGACAACCAATGGGAGGCTCATGAAATTGGTCAATTGAAGGTACGAGTTCAGTAACTGAAAGTTATTAGAGTGGATGCTGTTGCGGCGCTTCTACGTACATACAAGTGTTGAATCCTATGTAATGTAGAAGTAATATGTGTGTTCATCCACGAATGTGATTCGGCTTTCATTCGTCTAGCCTTAGTTGCACCTTAGTATAGTCACTCTTGGTATAGTATTATATTTATGGGATATTTTCAAATAAATAAACTCCCATTGAAAATATGGAGGCTGCAGTGAGGCAATTCATGCAATCCGAGTGGCTGAATGTTTTCTCAATATAAGGACACCATTTTCGGAATGTTTTTCCAGCCAATGGCAGAACAATGAAAAAAGCTCATTTGTTGATTTGTTTGTTTGCGCGACGATTTTGTTGATTTTCTCAGAAAAGTTATATAACACAGTTGAATCGTTTTTGGATGCTGTTATCTTGTTTTGTATGTTTTGTATCTAAAACAAGTTTAGTTAGGTAGTAGATTAATTGTTACATGTATACATATTTTGATCATTAATTTACAAGGCTCGATATGGTTCATTGTTACATTACTATAGTCTGTACACTGAAAGACGCGAGTGAGTGATGAAACGTTTCACCGTCCACGGCAGGACCACTCCCATTTGGAAGTATGCGCCCAACCCCCTTCTCAGCAGGCCCCTCACATACTTCCAAATGGGAGTGGTCCTGCCGTGACTGGTGAAAACGTGTCTTCTTTCAGTGTACAGACAGTAGGTGAATTTGGTATACAAAACTTGGTAAATAAATGAAGTATTATTACCTGAAGAAGCATTTTCCATCACTTTAGGAGTTGCTGGGTGACTTTCAGAAGAAACTTCAACTTTTACAGGAGACTGTGTACTCTTTGGTTTTCGTTTCCTAGTTTGAATGCTGTCTTTCTTCATGGCTAATGGCCGACTTACCTAAAACACACACACACAACATCACAAACATGTTATTTAATTATCCAGAAAAGTTTTTTATTTAACCAAATGATAGCATATTCAATGATCAATTAACGTAATTAACAAACTGTCATTGAAAGAAATCACTATACCCTCCCATCACCTGCGATTTGTACAATTTAATTAGCACCATTTCTCATGATGAGAAAACTTGGCAACTCGCACAATTTTGGGTTTCGGTAGATTATTTTTTTTTTTAAATTGACGATTAAGATGCAATTAAAAAATTGAAAACGATAGAATCGGTTAATTACCCCATGTAGCTTGAAATAAAGGCCACATGCGTTGCAAACAGGTTCTCCTTGATTATTCCTTCGCCATAAGGAGGTCGTCGCAGTCCCACAGTTGGAACAAGAAAGTCCAATGCGCCGGTTAGCATGCTAAAATCACAAAAACAAAATGGCTCCTTTTCAATTTACGTGTTACACATTTATATAGGTAGTAGCAGTATTCATTTTTTCAATCTCCTTCAAAAAATGACTATACTGGGATTGCGTTCAAGATTGCACCGTCTTTTTTACATCGGCATCATGCCGGAAGAGATTCTCCCCAGATCTAACACTTTTGTGATTATGCAGTAACTACACACTGTTTGGTGGCCCCACCTATCATAGTTTTTATTGGCTAACAGCTTTTGTACGTTCGCTATACCCCACTGCTGCATCTCCGCTAGGTGCAATCTTGAATGCGGACGTAGCATATGCATGTTTCGCGAAGGTTTCATTCACAAAATTACTTCAATAATAGCACTAATCATCAGTATACATTTGTTCAAGGTGTTCCAAAAATGAGTTTTCGCACGAAACAACAAAATAAAATGACTATACTGGGTCTGCATTCAAGATTGCACCGACTTTTTACATCGATAACATGCCGGAAGAGATTCTCCACCGGTATAGACACTTTTGTAATTATACAGTAACGTTATGCTGCTGGTTGGCCTCAAACAATCACATTTTTATTGTTTAAAACTTGATTGTACATTTGTAACATCCCACTGCTGCATCACCGGTAGGTGCAAACTTGAATGCGGAGTAGCATATACGCGTTTTGCGAAGGTTTCATTCACAAAAGTGTTCTAATAAAACTAGCCTAGACAAAGTTTAACCTGCATCACTCTTGCCTGCATATGTTCTAGAAAACCTAAGACTCAGTGATATGAATGGATTTCACTGCAAAAATAGAACAAGCTTTAACTTACCATTTATGTCATTGATTGGGGATTGGAACATTTATTATGTCAGCCATTTTGCATGTGAGGGGTTGACGCCCATAACACCACCATGTGCAACTTGGGTGATGTCATGAATGTGTCTGATCCCCTCTAGTGATAATGTCAAGTGTAAGTTTAGCTGCCACTATCTAGAATAATCTTTCATTATGTACTGCATAACTAGGATATGGGAATATCATAATTTGGATTTGTAGAGACACAAAACTAAATTTGTAGTTAGGGTATATTCTATAAATTCCCCATTATTATAACAAGTCAATTATATTCATTTGTTTATTTATCTGTACACTGAAAATAAAATTAATCCAATTTACAGTTGATACTGTTAAACATTAAAAAGTATTTTGAAACAAAATTAAGTGCATTATGGAAGTGTGCATGAGGCCTAAATATAAAAATTTAAGCAACACAAATAATTATCCAATTGCTATATCTTATATAATAATGTATTTTTCGAATCGGTAGGAATTATAATAGCATAATAATAAATAATAGTGTAAAAAAGGGTAATATTACATAATTGAGCTATAGGTTATCTCTTAACAATCCTTCTGTTGTTTTTAATTGGAGTCAGATAAAAAATATATACAATATATGCACCTAGTAATGAAACATTGCTTCGTAGGAAACCTTATCATGCCAGTTATGAAATTATAGTATTTTACGGTGCCAAATTGTGGCAACAGTGCAAAATGACGATGAACACAATGTTTCTCAACACAATATAATATAAAACATAAATAATAATGTTAAATTACATTCTGATAATGATAACATGGTCCACAATGAATGGCATATTAAAATAGGTCAGAAAGTTGATTTCTAAATGTATTTGGCAACAGCAATGAACAACCCTGAGTTGCTTCATTAGAGAAAACATAAACAGTAATGTTCAAAGTTCATAATTAGAAGAGTATTTATTAAAAGGTCCTTGTGATTTTTTTCCCCCTTTCAATTTAGAAAAGTGAAACTTATATCTTATTGCAACTTGGATGGAAAATACAACATCCACGTGTCCCCAGTCATAAATATGAAATGAATACATGAAGTCTAGAGAGAAAAAAGTCTTGAAACATAAACCAGAACGCATAAAATAAAATAAAAACCAAATTCGGTTGTAAATTACATAAAAAACAAACTAAACAGTAAACATATATGAAACACAATCTGCGTGTTATTTGATTATGTGTTTATATATGGAAAAGTTCAATGACATTAATTGCATTGACACCTATGTTGGGTGAAAATCAAGTGAAAAGTGAATTAACAACAGCCATTTTATCTAATCTATCCTCTATGTTTACAGAAAAACAGCTTGTTCCTAACACTAAAAAATACCACCCCCTATATGTGTGTAAAACCCTAATTTTACCACAAATACAAAAAAATATGATATCACTTTATATCATTTCATTGCTTCTATATATGTAACACATTATAAAGCTGCAAGCAAGCTGCGCAGTTTGATGTTTTTGTTATGTCATATTATCTTTCATACTTCATTGTTTGTGATTACCATTTTCCCTGAGTTTTCCAGGTTTTCCAGAGTGTTTGGGCAAAATTTCCAGAAAGTATTATATTCAGGTCAAACTAATTTTATTACAGCAATTTCTGTAAGTAATTGTAACTTAAAACACATTCAAATGGTATATTACAGAGTGAAATTAGGAAAATTAAACTCGTATGATTCATGTTATTAAGAACCTCACTATGCTGGAAAACCTGTATATGGTGGAAAGCTTTCTTGAGATTCCACCATAGAAAGCATTGATAGAGAGGTGTTACTGTAATTTATATCAATTTCCATGAGTTTTCAAGGTTTTGGAAAAGTTTTACCAAATTCCCTGAATTTTTTCCTAAAATTTAAATTATCTAGATTTTCCAGGTTTCCCTGAGTGGCACGAGCCCTGTATGTACATTTTGAAAGCAAGTGTGGCAGGACTGTACAGTAACATATAAAATGTAAAGTAGAAAATATTGACATAAGGTTTTTTAAGTTTCCATGATTTTAGCAAACTTTTGCCAAATTCCCTGACTTTTTAGCTAAAATCTAAATTCCAGGTTTTCCCTGAGTGGTGAACCCTGAATGTATATTTTGAAAGCAAATTGGATATAAATTGAAACATGGGGTTTATAATACGGTTATAATGTACTTTGTGCAAAGTTGGCCTCACTTTTCGCGACCCCATGGGAAAGGAGAATATTTATTATAAGTTATAGTGGAAGAGCATTTTGGACTATGTACGGGTAAAAATGTCACATTGAAAAGCATGAATAACGCGAACAAAGCTGGGTCTCTGAGCCCAGAGGTCAGAGGTGAATTCAGTTGCACTGATTAATGAGCTTTCACCAAATAGCTATGCTGCTGTAGCATCATTAATATGACAAACGGTATATTGAATAAACAAACTTAGAAATAAGTCCCCATTAGTGAAGCCATTTTAAAATCAACGTTATTCATTGTGCAATTTTTCATTTTTCCAAATATATTTTCCAAAACACAAGTGTTCACATTTGATATATTATACTCAAAGTCCCATATGAAAACGTTTAATGTCCCTACATTTGGGATGATGCATTTGAAACCAAAACTTACTCTTAAATTTCTTCAATATCTTGCATTTCTGGAGCAATATCACTACATTTATGGAGCAAAATCTTGCATTTGGAATCACTACTGTATATACAGTATAAAACTCTTAAATTTCTGGGCTATAATATCAATAATGGTTGATAGGTAGGAAATAAAATTCTGGTAAAATCTTGCATTTCACATACTATATACATATAAGTACATAACACATCCTCCTTCTACTATAACCTCTTTTTATATTATGCACAACAGTAAGACCAAAAAGGACAACTGAATTTGGAAACATGATAAATAATGAGTGAAATGTAAGTGCATAGATTAATTACTAAACGCAATGAGAGAAGTTGAACAATTTAGAAATGGATATTCACAGTATAGGGACAGTAATATATAGAAAAAATGTGTCGATGAACTTTCCAATGACCGCTGTAACCTATAGCTGTTGCCTGTGTTTCAAGGAGAACTTCTTAGATTTTTGCACTGTCCAGCTCACATCAAATCAAGCACATAATTGACACTTACTAAGCATTAAAGCATTTTTTAAAAGAGTTCTGTATCAAAGATGGCCACCGGTCCATTCTCCCGCGTAACCTTTTTCAATATATAACCTAAATAATGCACATGGGTGATCAGCTGATTTATGGGCTTTCAATGTAACAAACTACTGTGTACATTACACAACAACTATCAACACTTTCAGCATTGTGATTAGCGACCATTTTTTGATGACCACGTGGTAACCGACTAAGTTCATTTTCTCACACAGCACTCGAATTTCCGCCATCTTTTTTTCCCGCATGTAAAATGCTAATCAGTTATATACGGAAAGGTGTCGAATATATAAAAGTTCCTAATAACTTGTCTCATGTCACAGCATCATTAAATCCCTCCGAGAAAAATGGCCACCATGCGGAAAGATTCATATCCTGCTTTTTTTAAATTGAATTTTGTTCCTTTTTTGTTTTTGGTTTTTTGTCAATGTAAAACAATGTGAACTGACAGGGTCAAACGTCAGATACTTATTTCGATTAGAATTGATACATAGCTTCGTATCATGTGGTGGGATGAATACGTAAAATTGGGGAAATTTCGTATCGCGGTAACTTCGCGGCAAACGAGAATACGCCGCGAAAACCTGCCGGAGCTGGAATATAAATAAGACTGTAGATTTCTCAATTTTCCTATGGCTATAACTAATAGTTTAGCATAATTAATTTATAAATGTAGTTAAATTAAAAGGCAGAGTCGAAAAACGATTCAAATCATTGCAGGATTTCTATCAGCTTTTTTAACTTTATAGAGGAAATTATGTCAGAACCAAAATTGCAAAGGGAATTTAATACTTTCCACGTTTCTGCAGGTTCAAAACAATGGGTACTATACATTATAGTGTGTCTCAACTCAATATTGCACATTCCAATGATTGCCAAGAATTTATTTCATATAATGTTTTGGCCGAATTTTGAAAACATTAATATCAATTAACTTTATTGAGTATTTTTATCAACTTTGTATAATGGAATGTTTTTTAGTGTAAGGATTTACTCCATAAAGCAAGAAAACAAGAGGGAATTACTGCAACCTTGAGTTGGGACGCACTATAGAACAATTGTCAATTTTAATAAAATTTCGGGATTTCCGGCTATGACAGGTTTCACTGAAAATAACTGACACTTCCTTGTTCGATCTGCTTAAAACGAATAATATTTCTTTGTTCTCCTTAATTAAAATACAGGGTGATTCAAAATGATGGACCCACTTTCATAAATATAATATACGTAATAAATTTATTACATTCAACCTGTCTAAGACGGAAAACCTGGTGAAATTAACAATATAGTCCAGTATTTTGTCATTCCGGCTCTGGCAGGTTTACTTTTTGGGCAATATATGCTGATGTTTTTGAGAGAATTAAAGAAAAAACAATGAAGGGATATGTATTTACCAGTCTCTTCTGGGGCTTGATTAATGGTCTATTCATGCCATTCATTTTGTGATAAAGACCACAAGCATTGCACAGATAATGTCCAGTTCCGTCTCTCCTCCACAAGGGTGTGGAAATTGCACCACAATTGACACACTCTCGTCCTTCGCCGAAGAAGGCTTCGTCCACTAAAAAAAACAACAAATAACCAAACAACAACATGAGAAATTGGTGAAATTGTTCAGGCAAATGACCCATATAACATGATTTTGAACTTGTATAGTACTTGGTGGCTGATGGACACCATCGACCATTAAAGACCTCAAGTGGCATTAGCTAAGTGTATATGATGTTGTTGGACGATTGAAGGGAAGGAACTGTTAAAGTAAACTATACCATCTCAAGTCGGCTGGCTTTTTGGCCGCCATTTTTTCCTCTTTCTTCACCAACTTGTCTTTCGTTTAATGAGACGCAGCACAAACAAACAAATAAACTAATAAATCAGTACTGTGTGTGTGTCAAAGACCAAAAGAGCAAAGAAGGAAAAAATATAGCAGGACGTTCAGCAACACTGTCGAGAGGGAAAAAAGTAAAAACGACAAAAAAGTTATCAATTTTAGAGCAGTGAAAGTAAAGGATGAGAAAAGTGTACAGCTCACAAATATAGCCAAACTACGAATGACTTAACATGGTGGAGGTATGTAAGACATTTGAAAAAATGAAAGCCACCTTTTTACTTGTCTTGCATTTTTTAACATTTTTTTACAGCTGGAATTCATTCATGCACAACATTGCAATCTTAAGCCTAAACTGCAACAAAATGAGTTGTTAAATTGCTCAATACAAAAACATAACAGGATTTTATTTGCATTTACTGTATAATAATGTGCATCATGTGGTTTAAATTAGTGTTTTTTATATAGTTAAATCTCTTGCAATCAACTGAAATATGCATAATATTCTTGCATTTTATATGGGAACTGAAATAATTTACTTTAGGTAAATTTTAATTGAAATCATGTAAAATTGCTTTAGTGTAAAGTGACTGTGTCAACATTTTCAATCAATTTGGAATTAACATTTACATGGGTATATATACACCATGCAGTATTTCTTTTTACAATAAACTCTCTAAAACACCCTCACAATTTCAGAATTTTACATAAAAGACCTGGAATATAATACATTTCCCTTATACCCAACATTAATTAATTACCTATATATACTACTAATATCATAGACAGGTTTCAATAACAAAATATAAACATTAAATTCCAATAAATATTATACACATATAATAAATAATTATTTAATATCTCCTTATAGTTTAAATATATAAATAATTAATATAGGTAGTATATAATGTTCAATGAAAAGTGTATATGAAACAAGTGTAAAAATGAGACATGGGGTTGACTGTACACACAGTAAACAAAATGGGGGTAAAAAAAGTTGAACAAGGAAGATGTATGTACAGTGATGTATAGTGATGTACTCCAGATGTTTTGTTGATAATTGCAAGCTTGCTTTCCTATTGGATGAAAGTAAAGATGATGGAGATGCAAACGACGAAATATTGAGCTTGTCTCAAGCTTTCACGCCATTTTCTCTTTTTCTCTTCTTCAAAAAACTTTCCTTTTCTTATATATTTTACTTTCTTATCCGAGCCGACCAGTCACTTCATGCGGCTAATGGTCAATGTTACTCTTGCCACCTTATTCACCCTCTTCTTCTTCTTCTTTTTTCCCAAAACTTTTCATGCCCACAAAAAACCAGCTAGAAAAACTAATGGCCAAGAAGAGACACACTACTAACTTTTATATATATATTAGTAAAAGGTGTCTAGTCGGCGGAATGTTTTCCTTCAAAAAGTTTGCAATTTGCAGAAAAATCTTAAGAGCTGGTTTCCTTTGCACACAAGTTCACCGCAAACTACCAACCTTTTATACGTAAGCAAATTTATTCATTCACCTCGTTTAGACCCCCCTGCAACGGTGAGAATAAAACAACATTCAGATTTAGGGAATAATTTGAGTGGGTTTTTGAAGAAAAAACTGTGAAAAGTTTGAAAAGCTGGAAAAGTTTGAAAAGTTAGAAAAGTATAGGGTTAGGTGATGAACTCCAAAATACGCTTATTCAATAGGTATTAAATTAATAAGTTACTATTTGCATTGATTTCAAATAGTTAATTGAATTAGATATACCTATACATATAATGATTTAATAAATGGATTTTAAGAAAATAGTATAGAGTTAGGTGCAGGGCTCTAAAAAGACTTGTTTAAAAGTATTAAATTACTGAATTACTATTACAAAAGCAAAAATAGATAATGACATTATGTATTGATTATAAATAGTTAAATTAGGCAAGATATAATGATTCAAGAAATTCATTGATTTAAGTCAGTACCTATAGTATATAAATGCTGAAATATTTTTTTGTTTACATAAAATAAGTTTTGTCTGAATAGTAGCCTATATATAAAAATCAGGCTAATGATGTACTTTACAATACTTATACAATAATTGAAAAATATCCTATTCGATTTTTCGAACTAACCTTAGATTTTTCTGTTGCAAAATTCAAAATGGCCGTCGTTAGAAAATCAAGTTCATCCTGCTATAAGCCACGTTCGTAAATGAGCAGTTTTTCCTTCAAAATCCTATTAAAGTCCCACGCAATGAGTCTTTACTTTTCGTCACTTAGGTTACGGGATCAAATATTGCCAGCTGGAAATCAAACATGGCCACAGCCCAAAAGCAAAATAGGATGCAACGTAGGCCTAAATAATTTCGTATATATTAAAGGGGGGAAGGGGACAGGGGAAAAAAAATGGGTGAAATCAGGAGGAGGAAAACATGACAAGGTTCGTGACAAAAAGATATTTCATTGACAACTGCACGACAACGTCATCGTAAAATACGTCTAAATTTGGCCAGATTTACGTTCCTATTAATTTTTTCCCCTCAAAGTTCACAATCGCAATTCGGCTGAAACATGGCCATGAACGCAATTTGCACACATCACCTCATTTTCGGCCTCCGTATATATTTATTTTCCCAAACGAAATTTATAATTACGATATAGTGTCTGAAAATATACAATGTGGCATTTGCAATATTGACCGTATATGGTCAGTACGTAAATTACCAGTTGAACCATTTATAACCGACTGGTTTTAATAACTTACACGATGATTTTATTCTATGAGTCTATAACTGACACTAACTTTGTTACTACAATTGAAAACCCATGGGTTTTCACTGCAGTGAGAAGAGAATGAACAATAGGGAGCAAAGGGGTTTGCCACCCTCTTCACTGAGAAAATAAAGTTAGTCAAAATGATTCAAAAGCTTAGTCATTGCTCTAAAACCAGTCATTTTGACTGACTTGAGTTAGTCATTTTGGTATATAATAAACATTGTGACCAATGTAGTCATGCACGTGTTGGTCAAAATGACTAATAAAGTCAATCTCTGTAAGAAAGTTAGTCAAAATGACTAAGCAGCACACACTACCTTGGTCAGAATGACTAACGAAGTTAATTAATTTGTTTAATGTGACTAAGGAAGTTAGTCACTGCGATGATACCGGTCAATCTGATTAATTAAGAAAGTTATAGTCAAAGTGACCAGGAGTCAAATTGCCTAGGGTAGGTTAGTCAAATTCGTGTCAAAAGCGACTAAAAGAATGACTATATGCTATCTTAGTCATTTTGACCAACTTTATTCTCTAAAGCCTAGTGCCCATGCATGCGTTTTGACGCGCGCCAATAGTGCGTCATGCGCTGGTACAAGCGTCAAATAGCG
>JAQFZQ010001664.1:0-18029 GCA_034696005.1 Glomeris marginata | reverse complement strand
CGTACATTTCTAACTGCAGTAGTTTTTTAGTAATAATTTTTTGAAATGTTGGAAAGACTTTGTGGCCACCCTGTACAATACAATACAATACAATACAATACAATATAATACGTCGGGCAACAACAGGCTCTTGGCCCAAATAGGTTACCCCCTGTCAAATACCTATACCCTCCCCATAGCATTGAAAAAATCGTCGAACTTAGTCTTAAAACTTTCCACAGTAACCGCCTCCACCAACTCACTTGGCAACCCATTCCACTCATCCACAACCATCTGGGAGAAGAAGTGTTGCCGCATCAATAGTCGAGGTCTCTGCTTCTGTAATTTGAAACAGTGTCCCCTTGTCTTACTCAACAACAAACTGGAAAAGTACTGAGCCCCAGGGTAATTAATGTTGTTAATAAACTTAAAGACCTGAATCAGGTCCCCCCGAATTCTACTTCTTTCCAACAAAAACATCTTAAGCTTTCTCAAACGGTCTTCATGCGACAAACCCCACATCCCACTGATCAATTTTGTCGCCCTCTTCTGAATCCTCTGTGAAGCTTGAATATCTTTTTTATAATACGGGGCCCATACTTGCACACAATATTCAAGTTGAGGCCTTACTAGGGACCAATATACAGGTAACCATACCTCCCTTGAACGACTCTACAGCCCACGCCTCATCATACCCAAAACAGAGTTACACTTCCTACAAGCCTCCAGACATTGTGGAGTAGGCTTTAACGTGTCCTCAACAATAATCCCCAGGTTCCTATCCTGAGTAACAATTTGCAACTTTTTACCATACTCCATTAGGGCTTGGAAATACACTCGACTCCATTTATAACGAACTTATAGCGAAATTCTACTTATAACGAAGTGTTTGGCTTGGCACTGCATTTTCCCTATGTTTTTAATGTTACAAAACTCCGGATAAAACAAAATCGGATATAACGAAACTCCTGTTATAACAAAGCAAAAATGGTCGTAAATTGAGAATTTTGCTACACATATAACGAATTTTGCCTGCAATCCATCTCAAAGGTGCTGTAGATATCCTCTTTGCAGCATGGAATGATGTAAAACCTTTAACCATAGCCAATTTTTGGAAGAAATTGGGTATAAAACATTTAGACATGCAAGACACAAGTCAAAGATTTCATCGAGGAAGTTGAGATGTTAGATGAGCGTTATGTTTTTGAATAATTTTGTGAAATTGAAAAATTCCCAGATATCGATTTTGATCAATACATTGAAGTGGACAGTAACATTCCAGTCATCCGGCTGTATATTCAATGCAGCTCAAATTAGAGCATGATGGAGCAAATCCCTGCCTTAAATAATATTGAATCACTAATTTCAAAAGAAATTATCAAGACAAAATTTCCGAAAAAGTAACAGATTTCTTTTATACTAAATGCTAAAGCATTTTCCGCATGTGTAAAACAATTTAATTTCACAAATTAACGTTATCAACGTTTCTTTGATGGTGATTGTTCAAATACACTTACATCATCCAAAGTGACAAGTGAAACAAATAAAAAAAAAATAAATAAAAATTTTTAGGTTCGCTTATAACAAACTCCACATATATTGAACTAAATTGCCTGGCATTTACAAGTTCGTTATAAGCGGAGTCGACTGTATGAGATAATCACAATCGCAGAAAAGGAATCCAAGTCTCATAAACTTGTATATCTTTATTTAATTAAAGAAACATCGACATGTTTGGACCGATACACACGGTCATCATCAGGATGAAAGAAGGCAACAGAATCTGCGTTTCGAACAAACCATGTCTAAGATTACTTTTGAGATAATAAAACTAGAAAATCACGTAAACAATACCTTTGTTTAAAAAAAAAACTAGAGGTCAGTATAAAAACATATTGCAAGGACCCAATTTAAAAACAGTCAGAAATTCTATAAAGAATTGTATGTTCTAAAGTTCAAAAACATTTCAACACGAAAAACACCAAATTGAAAAACTAACAATAACATACAGGACATGTCAGCAGCTCCGTACAAAATGAAAGGTGTTCAGCAATTTTATAAAGTTTCCTGAAGGTAAAGGCAATTGATCATTCAACACTTTTCCAGGAAACTGCATAAAAGCTTCCTTTATTTCAATACCTTCAAGTAGATTTAACTTAAACCAGTTTTCAAATTTAACAGGCGTACAAATTGCGTCATTAGGTCAATGGTCTCATTAAAAGGTGTTGGCTAAAATTAGAATTTGAATTACATTTTTAATGCTCATTAAATCGAGTTTTTAAAGAGCGACGAATTTGCCCAATGTAAAAATGATCGCAATTACCACACTGGGTTTTATAAACACTATGCTAACGGGCGCACCTAAAGCTATAGCAACCCGAACTGACAAAGCACACATCGTGAAAGACACGCAAGACGGAACCCAAACAATCACCAATGTCACGAAAATGGACATAAAACTCAGGCATAAAAGATTGTGTCATCTGCACTATCGGGATATGAGATGCATCATCCACAGCAAACAAAAACTTGACGGAAAATGTGAAACTTGCTGTACGGCTCTTTACACCAAAGAGGTCACTCCAATTCTCCTAGCCTCCCCTAATTAGGCGAGCCAACTGGACAGGACGGGGGTGCAAATTGCAGTGAGTTTCCAATGCCGTGCAGACACATAGGTGCAAGCAATTGGCACTGCACTTTGCACACCCATCCTTTCCACCTTTCCAGTTGACTCGCCTAATTAGGGGGAGGCTAGGAGAATTGGAGTGCCTTCTTTGGTGTAAAGAGCGGTAAGTGCAAAATATCAACAAAACACTTTCCTAAACGGGTCTACTCGAACAACGAATCTGCTGGATATAGGACCCCAAACAAAAGAAGGAACAGAAAGATATGCTATCACATTTATAGACGACTTCTCAAGATTTGGCATGACACTACGCCAAGCACAAATCCGAAACGATGAACAAATTTCTCGAATTTCAAATGCTTGTCGAGAATCAAATATCAGTGACTATAAAAATACTATGCACGGACCGCTCTGTCGTGGCCCGTCCGGGATGTACTGCAAGACCATTTGTGATGTCCCGTGTGGGATGTCAACAAAAAATACACTCACTTTCTGGGTGAAAACGTTTATTGAGGCGAATAAAAGATATTCCCTCAAGATTACCTCGAAGGAACTGGATTCCTCAACCTCCTAGATGTGATTTAACACTAAACTATCCCTCTATTGCAAGGGGCAAACTGCTTCTGGAACTGCCACTTGCTTCGCACGTCTTTCCTTGATGGATGCAGACTTAGAAGACCCTGTGACATTCTACTCCACCTCTATTTATAGTCTTGCTGCCATTCCATATTTCCAACGTTCCATAATGCTCTCAGGATGACGTCATGATTCCATCCTGCACTTATGGAACCTCATTTACATATTAATGTAAACATTCCATTGGCATCATGCCACATGGAATGTGTTTGTTGACAATAAAAGTGGCCAAAACATACCATTAGGCACAAATTAAGCCTTTCTTAATTTGTTCCAAAAATATTATTTGCGTTTGCATGCTAAAAATTAATTAAAGAGGGGTTGTAGATGGGAAAGAAACATGGGTTGTTACAAGTTTATACCTAAATTTATATATCAAAGTGTGTGCATAATTGTACACAACTATGCTAGGGTTTCTACTGAACCCTGGAAATCTATAATTTCATATTGTCCTTGAAATCCTGGAAATATACTGGAATTCTTGCTTAATCCTGGAAAATGTATCATTTTTGACAATTTTTAACATAGTTTTGTTCATTGATTTCTGTGTTAAACTTCTAATTTGCTGGGAACAAAATAACAATGAAGCTTGAGACTTCAGAAATTTGATGGTTCATTCGATCCACTTATTCATCAATTTTATTTGGATTAATGTGGTTAAACTATCTTTCATATTATGTATTTTGTGCCCTGGAAAAAAGTTACAAATATCCTTGAAAATACTAGAGATTTTTTAATGAAAGTTTAGTAGACACACTCACTGTATGCACAATTATGCGTAGCCGCTAAAGGATTTGCGGTCAGAGACGTCGGCTCCCCAATCCGAGCCACTATACAGGGTGAGTCAGAAATGTGGTTAGTGCCTGTATTGCTGTAAATGAAACTTGGTGGCATGCAAACAAACATGAAACATATTGAGACGGTCAGGGGTCATATGACAATGTACCCATTTGTGACCTTGGAACATTCTGTCAAGGTCATTCGAATGCGAACTTTTTTGTAAGAGACGCTAGGGGGCCGATGTCCATTACAGAAATGATCAATGCCTTTTTATGAACATAATGCAGCAAACCGAGTGAAATTCGGACATTAAATGCAAGTTATGAGGAACAACGTAGAATTGTAGTGGCGTGTGCAGAAATAACACCGCAAATGCTACTCAACATTCATGAACATTTTTTGGAATGTGCTAGGGCATGCATTGTTGTCAATAGCGAACACTTTGAACATTTGATTTAATTTGCACATTGCTTTTGTTTTTTAATTTATGACAAAGGCGCCTTTATTGAATACAGTAAATTTGTCATCTATTTTTAACTGTTTTTCATGTGTGCCATATATTAATGCGAAATTTACAGGAGTGCTGGTACGTGCTTCCCTGCATTGCATTTGCATACTCTTCATGTTGAAGAGGAAGCTTTTGCCAGGGGCAGCACAACATCCTCGTTGTTCCTCATAACTCTTGCATATATTGTCCGAATTTCACTCCGTTTGCTGCATTGTGTTCACAACAGGGCACTTATCATTTCTGTAATTGGCATCAGCCCTCTAGCGTCCCTAACAAAAAAAAGGTAGCATTTGAATGACCTTGACAGAATGTTCCAAGGTCACCAAAGGGCACATCGTCATATGGCCCTTAACCGTCTGAATACGTTTCATGTTTGTTTGCAAACCACATTTCTGACTCACCCTGTATATTTGTGGTGGGTCGTTGGCTTTCGTGTATCATATGCCTTTCCCTATGATGCCTTTCAGGTAACACAGGATGTGGTGCTGCTAACCAGTGTGCTTGCGATGGGTCCTTCAAGAATTGGTTTAAGTGGATTACATTGTAGCAAATATCAGGACACGTTCCCGACGATAAGTACAGAAGGCTCCCCATGATTCTTCGGTACTTGTGTGCTTTTTGCGAGTCTAATTTGGTTTCAGCCGTCACCTTTGCATAGTGCTCGTTTGGAATTCCTGGTGTCTTCATGGGTTTTCTGTTGTTCATTTGGAATTAGCGTATGTCGTTTGCATATGCGGTCTGGTCGATTAGGATGCTCCCGCCTTTATCTCGATTGACTTTGATGGATTGTCACTATGAGTTGTCCGTCATGGTGGTAAAACCTGCAGGGGTCAGATTTTAATTGCTTCAATCCTAGTGCTCGTAGAATCCTGCAAAGTTTTTGATACCAAAGAAGGCCTGACTTATGCAGGCCGTATAGACAGTTCTTTGGTTTGCATACCATCTCTCTTCCAAGGGTTAAAGATCTGCTCTGTCGTGGCGGGTAAATATCAAAAATATTAACTCTGTAACGAACGAAACTAAGTGGCCACGTGGCCCACCCGTATCACAACGGCTGATCAGGCCCATGGATAGATCCGAATTAGCTAGTCCAATCGACCAGAATTAACGTTAACTTCATCACAAACGACTTGACTAGAGATGACATCTCCGGCCTCCAGAACATCCCTCTGCGTAGGAACACCCCAGACCAGCCAGCATCACCCCACTGCATCAGCCAGACAGCTCCGCAACAGGAACAGGAACCACGGACCATCCAGCCAGATCCAGATTGAACACAAGAGGTAAGAGAGGTATGGGAAAGGGATTGGGATATATTCCGATGCATAAGTACGCGGCATAGACAGCCCATGGGGTGATCTTAAGTGCGGCCAGCACAATCAACCCCAACCCACACTGGTTTAGCGCCGCTAGCCCGTTTACCACGTCAACGGGGAAAGGAATGGGAAGGGTGGGAGGACTAATGAAGTTTGGGACGAAGAACCTCATTAGCCACTAATCGGAGTCCAGTAAACATGCCAAGGTTGTTAACGTTAGTCACTTTCGGGTTGTCTAAGTAAGGTGGTTGTGGCATGGGGTCACCGTCTCCCCGAATGGTACGGGTGTGGGTAATATTTACCCACTCGCCTTCCGGCCAGAGAGCCTTAACCCGCTGTTAGGGCACCGTGTTATCCACGGCCCCGCTGACAGCTCCTACTCCTAAAGAAATCGGTGGGTCCCCTCTTTGGTTATGAAAAAATCCGTTAGTCTATTTCAAAGGTCATTGTAAGGTGTCATAATCGGTAGTCAAAATCGGGAAGTCATAATTATGGGGGTGTCCGTCTCTCAGTGTTACCCGAGGGACCAAGTCGCAGCGAATGGCATATCTAGGAGAAGGGATCACCTCCACCCAGAGATTGGTGAGAGAACGAGTATATTAATACTCGCTCGTCTCCCGCAGAAGGGGTTCAACAGCCGAGAGAGGCACTTCAACACGCTCCCCCTCGCCTCCACTCGGTCCCTCCTGCCGTTCCAACTCCCTGGGCAGCAGATAAAGTAGCTGGTGATCGTCATTGGCTGGAGGAGCAGCTTCCCTTTCGGTTGTCCGCTCCGTCCCCTCTGACTCCACCCCCACTGTTACCTCCTCACCGACATCCATGGGATCCATGACCACGGCAGCCGGCGAATATAATCGAAGAGCCGCCATATCGTCGGACGGCAAATCCCTAGGATGCTAGACGACCGTTAAAGTCTCCTCCTCCTTGGTATCTGCCATCCCCGACCTGAGTGTCTCCTCGCTGGTCCCCAGCTCCGTGTCATCACCAGTCAAGTCTATTGGCTCCTCCTTGATCACGAACGTAGCCGGCCGCAGTTTAGGGAACGGCAGCGACACCCACGAAGGTGCTCGCTCCGTCACCTGCCCTGCCCTCGGAGGAAGCACGTAAGCCGCCGTCTCGGCTACAGCTATCGGCTTCCCCAAGGAGGCCGACATGCCCGCAAACAAGGCCTGCACCTCTTGCAGGATTGCCTGTCCCTCCCGCAACACCCCAACCAACTCCGACATGACACTGGACATATTGGCTGCCGGTAGGGGTGGTGGGGGTGGACAAACAGCCGCACCCTGCGTTACCTGTGCTTGGGCCTCCTGTTGCATCCCCTCCAACTTTGCGATATACGTGGGTTGCACTCTGGCGCGTGTCTTCGCCTCCCTGGCGAACCGCAACGACTCTTCCCTCATGTCCGCCAGTTCCTGGGCGTCACGCTGCTGCTGCGACTGCTTCTGCGCCACCTGCCGTGGCTCGGGTGGTGCTACAGTTGCCGGTTGCACTGGTTGCACGGGTGGAAAGGGTTTCGGTACAGGTCTGTCTTCCTCCTCCAGCTGGGCGATACGGAAGACTCCGTCCGTCATCTGGATCACCTTCTCCTTGTTCCAATTTACGGGGCGGTCCCAGGGTCTACCCGCCACCGGTTCTTGCGCTGCCACTGGTTCCTGTTGTCCTCCCCAGTGACTCTTTGGGACGATGGCAACTGTTGCACCTCCTCGACGTTCCAATTGACAGGCCGCTCGCCCTCCTTTGGCAACTTCTCCCAACCTGGCATCACTGGCGGAGGTTGGAACTCGGGGACCATCTGCGGTGACTGTGGTTGTGGCTGAGCCGGTACGGCGAGACCCTGGGCTGCCGCTTCTCTTGCCGCTGTCCGTTGTGCTGCTTTTCGGACTTTGGGGAAGGGTCGGAATTTCTTCTTTCCCCTGTTTCGAGGAGGTTTACAAGGGCTTTGTTGTGGTGCTGCGGGCGGCTGCGGCAACGGCGCGGACGGTTTCAGACCCCACGCTTCCTCCAACTCCATTTCTTCGGCCCAAGTCGTGGTGACCTCTGGCCCCACTGCCTGGCGCGTTGCAGCGGACGTTTACTCCACCTGCATTGCGTCCTGGGCCTGCTGGTCCTTCAACCATCTCGCTGTGGCTTCGGTCTTAGCCGCCCGAGCTTCAGGTGTGTCTGACCACTCCTGTCCTCGTTCCCTCCGGGGGAACGCACCCGTCCCGCGGCAGCCCGGAACAGCTCGGGTCGTTGGCGCCAATGAGACACAACAGGCTGTTGATCGTCAATGGCCCTCGGCGTCCTCCACTGCCCTCCTGACCCCACCGGAACAGGCTCGTTTCTCCCGGCTTCCTTTTCCACCGTCTCCGCTGACTTTGGAGTCCCAGTCTGTTTGGCAGCCCCCCACTTTGGCTTCGCACCCCCATGGGAAGGAGCAGCGATCACTTCCTCGGCCCTGGATTTTAGACCGGAGGAACCTCCTGCTTCACCTCCCTTGGCGGGTAGTGTTTCCTTGGACAGGAACGGGTTTTGCATGGTCACCGTCGTCGTGGCCGCTCCTTTCGTCCCTGGTCCCGACGGCAATGCTCCCTGCTGTTTTCCCTTTGCTTGAGGACGGCTTTCCCTCAGTGCGATGGCTAAGGGGAAAACATACCGGACCAACGGCCCACCATGCAATCCCACATATTTATATGCGGACCCGGTGGCGCCATTGGTCTGCATATCTTTCCCTTCCTCGGGAATGCTTTGCAGCTCATCCCGAGGAAGCCTCTCACCTTCCCCGCCACGCTGGAGCTGGTATTTATGGCCCGTACCCGTCTCAACGAAGTACAGATGAGACCATTGACTGACCAGGTCAATGGCCTCAGCCATAGTATACCACTCCGTCTCCCGTGTGCGAGGTGGGAAGCGCTCCGTGATGTCCCAGTCGTCGGGCGGAGGTTGGTCATTCTCCCCCACGACCATGACAAACGTGTCATGGACCACCCGGAAACACTATTTAAAAAATAAAAACAGAAATCCTTATTAGCCTTGGTCAGCTTTACTGAAGTTTCGACAAATTAAGCTTTTCTTAATTTGTTCCAAAAATATTATTTGCGTTTGCATGCTAAAAATTAATTTAAGAGGGGTTGTATATGGGGAAGGAACATGGGTTGTTACAAACCTTATTTGTGTTTAAACACTGCAATGAAAATAATACTTTCACTTGCTTTTTAATTGTAACTAAAAACAGTAAATCATATTAACTACAAAAATTGCTACATATTTGATTTAAATAATTGTAATTTGCCCAATGCAAGTCTTTACACAAAATATCCAATTTCAGAGCCGAGTTCAAAAAAATTGCAAGCACTACGACAATTTCAACGTTGGAAAACAGAAAACCTGTTGCTCGGTCTGAACAAACATTTTCAAGCGATTTGTACGATTTGCACAGAGGCCTGCAGATAGAAATTACTGACCTCTTTTGATTCTCATGACATACGGGCAAAGGAAACAGGGGTTGACAATGGATTTTGCAATTGGAAGCATGGAGCAGAGCAGATAAGAAGTCACTTAAAGAGTGATTTACACATCTCATGCACAGAAGCTCTGAACAATCTGAATGCAAGGGCTGCCATTACGTGTTGCAAACGAGAATTCGAACTTCATGGTGTTCCTGAGAGCACGGGCAGAAGATGTTTCAGAGCTTGAATCTTGGCTTAGAAGAACCGGTCACAAATAGTTGCATCACGACGTCCAGAATGAAATAATAGATTTGTGCCACCAGGATAATTGTCAACAATATGCACGAGATCAGAAAATCGGAGTTCGTTACCATACTGCTTGATGAAACACCAGATGTGAGCAATACAGAGCAGGTTTCTGTTTACCCTAGGGTTGTCTCTCCAGATCTCATTGCTAGTGAGTATTTCATCTGATTTTATTCAACATTAAACACTAAATAAAGCCTTGTCAGTGATGTTTTTGTCCGTTTCAATTTACCACTTGCGAAACTCAGAGGACATTGCTACGATGGACCAGCGAATGAATGTTTCAGGAAAGATTTTGGGGCTGCTGAAAAAAAACGAGAAGAAGTGCCCAGGGCTCTCTTTGTACATTGCAACGCTCACAATCTCAACCTTGTAATACAAGATGGAATTCAGAAGGTGTTTGCTGCCAGAAAATTTATCGGGATGGTGAAAGACATGATAAACTTTATACGAGATTCACCAAAATGTACTGCAAGATTCCAGGTTCTACAATCCAATGCAGAAGAAGAGACCAGCAGTGACATTTCTGCACTTGCAGCATATTGCCCAACGAGGTACGCATAGATAATGGATTCAGATTTGTGTTTTCAATGACATTAGCACAATCTATTTTCAGATGGGTCGTGCAAATAATGCCCTTAAAAACCATCTGGGCTAACTATGCAACGTTAATGGAATTTTTTAACGAGCAGATGAGAGATCTTGAAGTTGATAGCACTATCTTATTTAAAGTTTCTGGGTTCCTCGATCAACTGGCATCATTTGAATTCACATTTTTGTTGAGAATGATCGTTGAGATTTTTGACCGTATTGAAATTCTTAACACAGACCTGCAAAAACCTGAGCTTTGTGTTGTAGATTCGTATCGGAAAATAGAAGCAGTAGCTTTTGTTCTAAATGCTTCCCGTGATTCTAAATTTGAATCAATATGGAAGAAAAGCAATGAATTAACTGCGGAGCTTGAAATTGAAAGCCCAAAATTGCCACAAAAACGCAAAATCGCTAAACGACTCGCAGGAAACAATGTTCAAAGCCGTGTTTTTAAAACACACGAAGATTATTACAGAGAATTGTTTTACGAAGTTTTTGATCAGGTGGTAGTTTCTTTGAAAACTCGATTTGATACTGACCCAGCTAAGTTTTTTAGATCTTTCGAAAGTTTTGTTATCGGTGCAGCAGTAGATGTAAAAGAAATTGTGAAGTTTTATCAGGGAGACTTCGAAGAACGTAGACTGACAAGCGATAGGGACATGTTCCTGGATTTGATGAAATGGAGCGAAAAAAACGGTAAATTTGCAAGATGTTGTAAATTTATTTCGAGAAAATGAGTGGAGTATGGGAATTGTTCCTGAGTATTTGCGCTTCGTTCGTTTATTAATGACCATTCCTGGCTCGTCCTGTTCGAATGAAAGGAGTTCGTCTGTGTTGCGTACAATAAAAAAATTGCTTGCGTTCAACTATCCTACAAAGTTGCCTAAACCACATGGCGATTTTGCACTCGTACCCAGACTTAGTCGATAATCTAAACTTCGAAGAACTTATGAACTTATTTATTTTTTGAAATTGTAAACGTAGTGCTGTTTTTGCAATGCAAAAGTAATTGTTTGAAATGAATAAACAGCGAACAATAAAAAATGATCATAGAGGCCTCCAAGCATGCTGACATAGTGACATATCCCCAAAAGTGCCATAAAGTTTCAGAGCTCTGCGTTAAATTTAGTAGCGAAATGACCTCCAGCAACAAACCAGTCCCCCCCATTCCTTCCCCCACTTGTTATTAACAACGGCTCCGACTACCCACTCGGACTGAACTGCAAACGCCGGGCCTGAGTATAGCAATGTGAATGAGGAAAGAGCACATGACACAAGTCATTGCGCAATATGGTTGCAGCAGATGACTAATGTCCATTACCTTCTGTTGGGTTTCTTTGATTCTGTGTATACAATGAAGTGATTTCATTAGATTTTGTAAAATTGCAAATAATGTGGTCATGTTTGACATAACAATCCTACATTAGTGGTGTTGATTTCAATTTACCTGTTGGTTTAAGCAGAAAGGTTTTTAGACAAATGCTCCCCCAGAAATATTGGTTGAACCATGTTTGTATTGCTTCTGGTACGGTGTCCATCCGAGACATTGCAACCGTCATCAGAATTGACCTTTCCCACGTAAGCTACAATTGACGCTTAAGAACCTTTTTCTGCGCATGCACGGAACAAGACACCGCCTGGCCGCCGGGTTCGGAAATTCAGCAGCGTGTGTACAATGCATGGCGCGAATACGAAAATTCGGTAAATTTCGCACAAAATACGATTTCCCCTCGGGGAACTGAACCAGTTTGGTTTATTACGGCCGTTTCCGATCGAATCTTAACACGAGGAACGCAGGAATAAATATTTTGCACGATTCCTGTGCGTTTATAGCGATCTGCACAGCACAACGAATAGGTCGGGTAAAAGCTTTCACCCCAGTTGCTTTAGTTCACTAGCCACCGTTAGATGGCGCGCACATTCTTAAACCGGTCAATTGGCTGAAACAATTTTCGGAATGATGTCAGAAATGACGTCAGATGTGAGAAAACGGGTTTTTTGCCAACCAGACTCCAGCTTTTGCCTCACTTTGGCCTCCATTTTCCTCACTTTGGCCACCATATTGGCAGTGGGAGGCGCTTAATGGGATAGGACAATTGTCATTGTTTTTAGTAAAAAAATTAAATTCTGAATCGTACTGAAAACAAATATGAATTAATGAATGCAAAACCCTATGTGAGCGTATTTAATGTAGGTTACATATAAAAGCACCAATTATTGCAGCGGAACTGTTTCCTGGTGGCATGTACATATGCAAGAAGAATTGCGTGTGGATGGTAGTGATTGCTGATAGGGATGCGATGCTTATTTTCAAGTGGCCAGATGCAGTCCAGAATGCAACTATGGTTAGTAAAGATATGGCAATCTGGGGAACTGTGAGTAGATAGGTGAAGTAGTGAGACTTTCTACGAAGATGAAGTAATATTTTGTAAAATGTGAATGTTTGACATGAAGTTGCACATCCCGTCGGCTTGGCGGCGCTCGCAATGTCATTCAACGACCTTCACTCTTAGTACACAGGCTGACGAGGAAAATGAGACTGAAATATAGGAATTTCATTATGATAATATAGGAACTTGAGAGAAAGATTTCAGATTGGGCTGTACAAGATCAGTACTAACCAAGTATGATTGGCCGCTGCGCAAATAACTGAGGCTTTCAAATTTGCTGGATGTTTGTTTTCCGTGACAAATTTTTATTTCTTTGTCTTGTATGTCTGTTCCTTTTTGACATTCATTTTCAGTCTTTTGTCTGGTTTTTTACAACCTTTTGTAAGGTGTTCTATTTTATACAATTGTAGCACTTTCTTGTCTCCTTATACGGTGTGTTTTCGGATGTTTGTCTTTTTTGCACTTGGTTAGGAGCACCTCTGGCCGCTGCGCAAATAACTGAAGCTTTCAAATTTTCTGGATGTTGGTTTTTCAGGAATGGTGTAGAATTGTACCGATTGTTCCAGTTTTCGCATGGCTAATAACTCCACCAGAAATGAACCTTCCTTGTTGCTGCTTCTTCGTCTGCAATTTGGGTTTTGGAGTATTAGCTTCAACTTCAGCAGTAATTTCCACAATACTGTTTAGCTTGTCTTTTTCCAGCGGCATAGATCCTGTCTGGATCACTTCCGGTGGCGTTTTCTGCAATAATGGGCAATTACTTACATGATTTCTGAACGAACCGTGGCTTCCGGTGGCCGTTAACTGGAAAAGTCATGGAATTTTATATTTTTATTGTGGGATAGACACCCTGTATTATTACCCATGTGCACCAGAAAATACACCCCCTTCCCTGTAAGCCCCTTACATACTTACTGTGCGTTTCACGAGAGATTGTGGTCGAGAGGGAAACACCCCCGACCTGCCTACTAGTTTTTGGAAGGTTTGGGTATTTATGGCTTGCAGGTGCATGTTCACCTTTGCCCAGTGACGTCATGATTCGGCATGCACCAGCAAGCTTCAAATACCCAAACCCCCCAAAAACTAGTAGGCAGTTCGGGGGCGGGGCCCTCTCGACCGCAATCTCTCGTGAAACGCACAGTATGTAAAGGGGCTGCCCTATTAAGAACTGGGAAAAGCTTGTTTTTCTTTTAACCCTCACAGGGTGTCTACCACATTTAAAATATAAAATTCCAGGATTTTAATGACTATTTTATACAAAATGCCAAGTCTTAATCAGTGGATCACCAGAAAAACTTTCCACCACATAGAGGTTTTCCAATAGAGAGTTTTAAATCATTTATGCTGCAAATGGTGCAGTCAAATTTTCAACTAGGTTTCCACCATAGACAGGTCTTACTGTACTGCATTGTAATTTTGGCTAGTACAGATACTATATTGAACAAAGAAAATTTTTAAATATCCAGCATTTTTGGATGCTTTTCTATGATCAATTTAAAATTTTAATGATTTTTCCAGGATTTTAATGACCATTTTCAAATTGCATGACTTTTCCAGGAAATCCAGGAATTCCATGACAGACACCCTGCCCCAGTATGCAAGTGAAACTGAAAATGCATCTCAAGTTCAAATTGAAACTTTTGCAAATAACGTACTATTTCAAATAAATTGATCGAATGAAACCAAGATTGCCAAAAGTTGGGTATCCATGCCTCCCCCGGCCCCCCTCTTCCTACGGCCATGAGTTTATCTTGTATTTGTAATGATGTTTGTTATATTGTATAGAATTTGTTGAATGAAGAAAAAGCTGCACATTGCTTTAAACATATAACATTTTAAATGATTAGTCATTGATATTTGCCTGCTAAATGTTGAACCCTTAGTACTATAATAGTTTTAAATAAAAATCGGCATGTCTTATTTCGTTTTTACAATTATCCTAGCGAAATTTCACTGGTAGCAAAATAAATTTTTCTATGTTCATCATTTTGTATAGTGGAAGATAATACTGCAGATGTTTACAGTTAATTATTGCAAATGTTGTTCAGGGAAAAATTCAATAAGCCATAAAGTGATTTTCAAATTCTTATCGAATCACAAACGTTGATCGCAAAGAAGCATGCATCATGTCTAAGGAAAACATTCTTAATTTTCCCAAATTTCCCTGCGTGATGCTCAATCAAAATAACAAAGTCTAGCTTAAAATCACAGCCGTTATAGGTACCACTGTCTGTGCAATCAGTCACCTCATCTTCATTCACATCAAAGAATTGTTTTACAACAATCCATATAAGTCCTAAGTCTTCAGAAGAAACAGTTTCTTATTTATTGAAAAAAGAACTACTTGCTGTAAATGTACTACCCATACCATTGAAACACTGGCTCAGTTGTTGTCGATATGCTGTTGTTTTTCCAATGTTTTTAAAATTGTATGTTGCATGAGCAAAATTTTTAAAGAATTTATGCTTTGACTTGAATGTCATTGACTAATAATTTGTAAAGGACCTAATAACTTAATTTACTGTATAGTGTTCATGTATCCTTGCAAAAAAAATTACTGATTAATGATTTAAAGATCAAAATTCCAGCACGGCTCATTGATGTGACATTATAATAAATACAATCTCACAAAACAGTGAAAATTATTTCCAAAATTTATCAGTTTTTTTTCTTCAAATAAATCTCCAAATATGAAAGGAAAACAAACGAACAGGCAAATCATCTGAGATGAACTCTGTCCACTTGTTGATTCAACTCTAATAAAGCTTTGCCTTATGCATGATGGTTTGGAATGTTTATAATGATGTCCGTAGTGAAAAGATTGCAAGTGTACGTTGATATTATCTAATGTCATCATATTGGTGTTAAAGGAGACCTGACAGTCACACTTTAGGAATCGGATTTCAAAAATACTTGGCACAGGTTATCATGTTGGGTTGTTGTCCGTAGGTAGGAAGTTCCAAGTACCAGCGCACCAGGAGAGACGAACTCGATCTAGAAACTTATAAACTCCTTTAATTAAATCCTTGCAACTTGCACAGGAAAAAGTATAAGACACAGTTCAGTTGTAGACGTTGCTCACTCGTTCGGAAAACAATCCTCGAAACAGCAGATTAAACTGCCCTCGTGTACGTAAATGATAGGTGCAAAACTCTAATTCGCAAAACGGTACTATCCTCGAAATTAAATCGAAACGAGTTCGATAATCAGGAAACGTGACAACCGTACGAAACAGCTTGTCTTTGCAAAGTACCCCTGAGATCGCTAGAACTAACGTTTTCATCCTGTCCAGAACAAAACCATATACCAAATTTACATATTTCTCGTTTTGCAGGTCACATGGTGTCAACAGGTTTCAACATCGCGATCGAAACACGGTTACATTACACGAGTTCAAGGATCATTTCAACAAGAGGTGGAAAAACCCAAAAAAGCTAATTAAAGGGTGAGGAACTATTTATTACACAACTATAGTAAAGATCAGTCATAGTTGGCAGATGTTAAGGGATAGGAGAGCCTTTTTACTTGGAACGTATCTCTACGCCCCATGTTAAATGCAAGAAACATTCTGGAACTCTTCTAGCAAAGATTCCCCCTCACTTTTAACTGTTTATTATTGACTTGTCGACTGCCACGTCTACAGCCAACGCCCAACTCTGGAGCGACTTTTGCACACGTCCGTCTCGGTCGACTAACTACGACGCTCTCCTAGGTTTGGTAAGACAATCCGCTGCATTGCCTCTGGCTGGAATGTAATTAACTCGTACTCGATTATTTTCGATGGCCTCTTGAATAAAGAGTTTGCGTAAATCAACGTGTTTAGTACGTTCGGAGCTAGCCTGGCTTTCTGCAAATCTGATGGCACTTTGGTTATCCACTTTAATTTCTAGAGGATCAACACACCATTTTTCCTGTCCAATTTCCCTCAGAAGATTTTGCGTCCAGAGAGCTTCTCGCACAGCTTCGGCAAGGGCTATGAACTCCGCCTCCATAGTACTCAGTGCCACGTTGGTTTGCTTTCGGGTGCTCCAAGCAGTCGCGGCTCCTGCAAGAATTGTAGTGTAGCCGCTGAACGATCATCGATCATTAAGGTCAGCACCCCAGTCTGCGTCGCTATACATAAGAGGCTTCACTCCTGATTTTCGGTACATCAGACACTTGCCAAGGGTACCTCTCAAGTATCTAAGGATGTGGTTCGCTGCCTTCCAGTGCCGTTCGGCTGGGTTCTTAGCAAATTGGCTGAGACTTATGACGCTGTAATTGATGTCCGGTCTTGTGCCCGATGCGAGATATAACCAAGTTCCAATAAGTTTTCGGTAGGTGTAAGCTCGCTCCGGATTCAATTCTTCCTCTGGGTTAGCTTTTGTGTATCTCTCTCCAGGAACACCAGGAGTCTTCAGCGCTTTACAATCCTGCATCTTGAATTCCTGTAGGAGATCCCTCGTGTATGCCTCCTGATCGATTTTAATAGTTCCTTTAGTGGCGCGTTGTATCCTGATTGATAGGACAAGATGGGCAGGTCCCAAATGTTGCAGATCGAAGATCTTCGATAATTTCATTTTGATTTCGTCGATCTTCTTTCTTGTGTCGTAGTATAGCAGGTCGTCAATGGACGGTGATGATAAGATCACCCGTAGGGTTGAAGAAGACACAAGGGTCAGCCTTTGATTGGTGTAGTCCCAGGTTAAGAAGTGTCTTGCGTAGCGTGCGATACCAAACTAGGCCAGATTGGTGTAAACTGTAAAGGGCCTGGTTCAACTTGCATACCCATTTAGACTTAGTATCTGGCTGTATGATCTGTGAGCGTTGATCAGGTGTAGCCAGTATCTGTCCAAATTCGAAGTAGCCTTCAGGTAGATCCATGAAGATGTTGTCGTCCAACGTTCCCGCCAAATAAGCTGCTTGGACGTCATCATAGTCGATTTCCCAATTGTTTTCCGCCGCCAGAGCCATCAAGTTGCACGTGGTTCGCATCTTGACTGTATGTTTCCGTGAAGTCAATACCGGGTCGTTGTAAGTTTCCCAGTGCGACGAGTCTGGCTCTGTAACGTACTATCTTTCCATTCTAGTCTCTTTTGATCTTGAATGCCCATTTCGATCTGATGGCACGCATTCCGGGTTGTCTTTTTTCAAGTGTCCAGACTTTATTTCTTTCAAGGTTGTTGTATTCCTCCTGGATACTCTTTCGCCATTTATCCTTTGATGGCGCTTTAAGGGCTTTGGTGACACTTCGTGGATCTTTCTCGTCGTTCGAGATCGCTGTTTGGGCCGTCATATCGTAGTCTTTCCTCCAGGTTGGTCGCCGAGTTTGGCGTCCAGCTCTTGTAGTAGGAGCTGTAGGTAGTGGTGCAGTTTGCTGAGGATCTGGTGCGAAGGTGTCTTCCTGTCTTGTATGATCATCTTCTTCGGAGACCTCAGATTCCGCACTACTGAAGACGCTATCATCATCTTCGCTTTCTTCTTCGTCTT
>JAQFZQ010001663.1:0-18033 GCA_034696005.1 Glomeris marginata | reverse complement strand
CTGCTACGGCGCCATTACGGTGCTGCTAGATATAGGAAAACAACTGCAGCGCCACTACACGACACTTCTGGGAACTAGCGCCCGGAAACTTTTGAATAGCAAAATAATGTTTCAATGTTACTTTTGAATTGTTTTTATTTGTCGGTGAACTTATTCAACACTTTATAATAAACAAAACTATAATTTGATAACGTCATTACTACTAAATTTCAATATCAGATTTAAAATCTATTTATTATATTAAAGGGAAAATTAGGTGGATGGCACAAAATTAAAGTAGCTATATTGTGAATATGTAAATATGTGAAACAGATTTTAAATAACCTTGTAAAACGAAATTAATCAGTAAAGAGTCTTTAGTTTATCAATTGTATTTTGAAATTGTAATTAATTAAATTGTATTTTGAAATTGCAATTAATTAATTAAATTGTATTTTGAAATTGTAATTAATTAAATTGTATTTTGAAATTGCAATTAATTAATTAAATTGTATTTTGAAATCGTAATTAATTAAATTGTATTTTGAAATTGTAATTAATTCATAAATTGTATTTTTAAATTGTAATTTATTCAGAAATTGTATTTTTAAATTGTAATTTATTCATAAATCGTATTTTTAAATTGTAATTAATTCATAAATTATTGTTTTGTAATCATTCGCATACACTGCTATTCAAAAATTACAATTCATTCATAAATGATGTGTAAAATTACCTTTTTCATTAATAAATTGCTATTCATTCGTGTACAAGATTGTAATCGTAAATTTTTATTTTAAAATTTGCATAGCCGATTGTATCAAGTTTTCTTCATTCATAGTTTCAGTTCCTCTATTTCGCAATAATTTGCTTTCAATCTCTCCATTCATTCAACTCATTCAGGTCAGCCATATAGTTTTCAATTAAAATATAATTAATGACATTCTTCATTTAGTTACAAAGCTAAATCCTTTCACTATAAATCACATGTTTAGTATATTCCGTGTCATAATATATTTCATTGATAGCCTAGAAAGTGTTGGATTATGTAGCAGATTTATAGTGGTTTTGATTTCCATGGTCATTATTATTATTAGTATTTGAAATGTTATTCTCAAATACACTTCCTTGTAATATAATGTTTCTTTTATGATGGATTTATACGATTGCAAATTTTACACTGCATGATTTGACGATTTTGTTATACTGCATGGTCTTTATTTAATAACGTTTTCAAGGTTCGTTCATTAAAAATGTTTCTTAATTATAATCCCACGCTGTTGTCACGTGATGACGGAAGATTTCAATTTTTTATGAATGTGTAAATAACACGAGTATTGTATAGAAAGTAATTTTTTTGCTGATGTGTTTCATAATTTTTGGCATTTTGACAGGGATAAACATGCCGCTAATAAAAAGCCTCGTTGACTTCTAAAATGCAATATCAATTTTCATGTCACTGATAAGCTTTAAAAAGTAGTACAAAGATTTTAAATTCGAAACATGATGATGCAGCTAGTGCTCAAATAATGTGTAATCTTTAAAGTGTGTAATAAAGAGTAGAATTTAATGATGTGGATTTTGCTATTTTATATTATTAATATAGGCCTAACGTGTGTTCATACCAAGATGCCCAAGTGACGAATGTGGTGAAACCATGTGTCAAAACATACTCAAGAATGGTGAAAGTTTGGAAAAAAGATTGTAAAGATCGTGAAGAAAAATGTACCACTTTGGAACCGAGGTAATTACAATTAATATTAATACCCTACATGTATAAGTAGAATAAAATGAATTGGTTTTGCTAATTTACATGCTAATTAGTTTTCTCAATATTTAATTTCCTGCAAATCATTTATTTATAAAATTATCAATTGAAGGGTTAATAATAATAATATAATTGTTTATTTATCCGTTTTTGTTACATCTCTATATAAATATTAATTACATAAAGTAGCAAAACAAATAAATTAAAAACACTTTATTAATTGATTTTTGACAACCATATCATTCTTATCCTTCACAATTCTTATTGGATACTATCAATTTAATAGGATCAAATTTAAATTGTTTTATGATTATGTATTATAAAATTTGATTTGGTAATTTCTTTAAGATTTTCTTTGTTTTTTAATGATTTCACTGGGAAAAGTTTTTACCCTGTAAAATCTCACTTTTTCACACTCGATTTTTAAATTATTTGTAGTTTGAGTGAATTTTTATGTTGTAATGACTGTATATATTTTTAATAGGACTACTCACTACACAACCTACAGTCATTCGCAAGAAACAAAATATATTACCAAATACAGATGCTGTGAAGGATGGAAACAGATTGGAGATGAACCTGGATGCATGTACGGTAAGTTTCAAAATTAATTCATATTTGTATGTAATAATAACTAGTAATTATAATATACACAATGTGTGGGATTTATGTTGGAGAAAATTTTGAAAATAATTTAGTTTTTGGCAGGGAAGCCAACTATTTGTTGTAGCTGAATAAATGTATAGTTAGAAAGTGTCTCCTGCCACAATGTCCCCAAATATTCAGCGAATACTTTCCTGTAAAAAGAGAGGGTTGTTTCTTTCTTTAGCATGTATGAAGTTGTCCAAGTTTATATGCACAGTTGCCAGACAGCGTGCCACTCAATAACTTTTCTTCACAACCCATTTGGCAAAATTTCATCTGCAATTTTTATAGACTTGAAATTCGCCATGATCTTTTTTATTTATTTTTGGTGTATAGAATTGAACTCGAAGCTGTTTGGATTGTACTCCTTTTGTTACTTCCATGATTGCAAACTAATTTTAGAACTGTTTTTCTTGCATTCCCTTTACACTTACACATGCCTATTTTAGGTACACACAACTTAAAAACATTAATTGGCACCAAACTAATGAACAGTTCTGTATATGTATATCCAAAGTTTCTTTTTTATAATATGTATACTATATGTAGTATATAGAATATGTAGTTTTAAAAATGTTACATCAGAATAATAGAAAACTTAGAGTTTTAATTGATTTTTCCAAAGAGGTTAGCTGTTTTTTTGTTATAAGACAGTCACCGACTTGTAATTCCATGTGGAACCACGAGATGGCGCAGTCTACACAGTATTTTTTTTTTCTGTTGGGAACAAAGCATTTTGGGGCATTTTTGTCGTTTTTGTACCTCATTCCTGGATACCAATTAAGTTTCCAGTTGATTTCAGTTGCAATATTGTGTATACCATAAACATGTTACTTTTAAAAAAAAATTTTTTTAAAAAAATAATTTTTTTGCCTCTTTTCTGTGTTTTTTTTTATTTTGATGAAAAATGTGGGGGGGGGGGGTGGTAACCACTTTCAGCCCTAGTAAATCGTGCATTTTTAGGTCACACATGAGGTCATCTCCATCTTATTCGTTTTACAACTACAATTCAATTAACAGTAGGCCTAAATTTACTTTTTGGCGGCCATTTTTTTGTGTCGGTTATGCCACTCTTGGTTATGCTCAGTACTTGGATTATCGGTGATATAGGTGGAAAGGGCCATTGACTTGGGTATTTTATTTGTGGGCTGTGTCTACAAAAGTGCAAGTTTTTGAAGAAGGCTAAAATGTTGCAGCTGCGAGTGCATGAACCATGTTGTGACGTCACAGTTTGGCTGATTTTGAATTTTTGCCTTCATGCAGTGTATATTGAGTTGTTTTGCAAACAGCTAGTTAGTGTTTCAGATTGCGCAGATAATATATTAAAAATTGTAGGTTATATATGTTGGGCTGAGTATCAGGTTAATCAGATTACACACTAGTAAAAACATAACCTTCCATTAATCATCATTATTTACTTTGTTATTTGCGATTTTGACGGGCTTCATCCATCCCTGAATTTCTGATTACGCCCCAAGCAAGGCACAAGGCTGTTATGTATATGTACAAGGTCTATACTCAGACAACTTCATCTATTTCCATGTCTGATGGTTACAGTCTGACCCTTGGGGTTAATCAAAATGAATAATCTCTTCATTTTGTGTGCAGACTTCCAATATTTCCAAACACTTTAAAGTCTAATTATATTATATTATCATTGAATCTTACTAAATAAAACAAACCTAATTTTCGAACAGAATTGGCAGGCTAAAAATCTCAATGGATTCAAATAAATAAAGGAATATGAGCGAATTTATTCCTGCATTCTGATACAGTCAACTTTTATGCGCAAAGTTTCTTATATACATATAACAATTAACCAATATGAGTGGTCCCTTCAAGTTGACTATAAACCGTTTTCATTGTATTAAATATATTATTCATATACTAGTGTTTCACATGTATAATAGTTGAACTTATAAAATAACAAAATTAATTATGTAGATATTTCAATGTGTATGTAATTTGAAACATGGTCAATAGTTTATTTAAAATTCACTTTTATCCACCCCCTAAAGTTACATAGTATAATGGATGCGACATGACGTCAGTTTTTCCAGTGACATACAGACTATATGGTACTGCATGGCGCCATATGCACCTCCCAAAATTGCATCCTGTAATATATTCACAATGTTTGCTATATTTATGGAAATGAAATGCATAAAGAGTTGTGATAAGAATTATTATCGTCTGACTTTTACACCCATGTAGGTCGTATAATATGGACTATAAATATATATGTATAGAGGCATAGTGGTACCTGGCATTGTATACCATAAGGTGAGGCATAACATTGCAATGCAATGGCAGCTGATATCTATGAGGGGCTCCCCCTGGTGGCGAAAAAACAGAACTACACTTTTGTAAAGAGAAAGTTCAGTGATACAGTAACTTTCCTGTACTGATGAACCTCTTGCTCGGTGGCGCCATCTAGTGGTAAATACTTGCAGCAACATTAGTGGTTTTCCCTTTAGGACACCATTGATCTGGACTAATTTGTCTGAATAAAATTATAGGTGTACAAGAAAGTGAAATAATACTATAGTTACATAATTAGGTTCTTGAATCCCATTGTATAGTGGAAAATTTCAATGTTTCTATTAATATTGCATTGGTAAAAAGATACTAATGGATGCAGTTGATTGATCATTTGGTCTGGGTGGTCTTGTAAATAAATATATTCAATAATCATGAATGTTAATGTAATTTTGGTAATTGGACACTGTGGCGCCTTGTGGCACCACTTTTTTATTCTCAATGTCCTCCAAATCTTGCTGCAACATCTTCACTTCCCTGCAACAGTTCAAAGTGTGACTTAATTGCATCCATATATTGCTTGGCATGTTTATTATTATGCCAATAGTATGTAGATAAGTTTTATTATTATTATGTAAAGTGGCTCCGAAGTCTGAAAATCTTGATTTTTTACACGGTGTAATACACATCTATATACATAGGTGGCGCTTTTCCAAACTCAAATCAATTGTTATTGTGGTGAATGAATAATGACATTGAACTGGGAAATGGAATTTGGAGAATTTGCAGCTCGTGTTTGTGTCTTGAAGAGGCATTTGTCAAAAAACTCATGTTTTCAAGTGCGTATCGGTCAAGAAGTTTTTATTATTGGTGAAGAATTTTGCCACAAAGAACTTTTGGTGTTTTTGTTGCCATGTTTGATTGTCGGCGGCGCTGCGAGCCATTTTAACCAGATGAGGGCGTGGCCTCGATTGGAAATTACTAATCGACATTAAGAAGTTGAGGAAAAAAATTAAGAACCTGTCCTAGATTATATCTGTGAAGTAAATTAAACTTTAGGCCAGCAACTTAATAAAATGAAAATTTTCTTAAATTTTCTCCATGCATTTACATAGGGCCTGCAAGGACCTTAATATTTTAAAGAAGATTAATATCCCTTATAAAGTTCTAGAGTTCAGAATGTTACAGTTAATGTTACATAAATGTTTTTAAGTATATATGAAATGCTAAGTGTGAACATTTGAATAATGATACATTATGTGCAATTTTTCATGGCTATACATGATAATTTAAAACTAGGCAGAAAAACTATTTTATGCTTGAATATTGTAATTCGTTTTGAAATTATAGGACTGGCAAGTGCTAGCTGACTCAACATGTACATATACAGTGAAAAGGGATTTTTTTGAGGTGAATAAATTATTTTTTTATTGAACATTATTAGGGGAAAAAATTTGAATCTTTGATAGGATAATAGTTTGTCAGCGACAATATAATTGCAAAGTCTATAATTATATCACCGATTTTTGGCTATGAACATAATTCAAGTTTGTAACTTCCCAGAAGGCCAAGTTCCTTGTTAATATCCTCCAGGACAAAATGAGGGTGTGAATAAAAAACAAAATGTAAAGTAACATCATTCCATGTTCAGCACTTTGAAGAAACTTATTAATGAAAATATATATTTTTTGCAAGCACATTAAACATAACAATTTTAGTTTGAAAAAGGTTGCAATTTACTTAAATTTTATGCTATTTATATTAAAAAAATATTTGCAAGTGTTGCCAAATTCCGCCATGCTGCATGACTGTTCCAGAATAGCAACAGAACTATTCCAGGATACAGTCCGGAAGTAGAAGTGTTAACATATGGGAACAACAAATGTCTAACCATAGTTAATCATCTAGTTTAAAAATAGGGGAAATTCCAGTGATTTCATCAGTAAAGTCTGCTATACGAAAACAAACCGACAGATGGCGCTCGTGAATTAGAATTTTAAGGAGTTTTCTAGTTCTAAAAACATATAAATTTTGACTTCAGTTTGCACTTCAATGGGCCTTGCATGTAATTGTATCCACTATTGCATATCTAGTATACCAGTACAAGTGTGGTCTTCAAGCTCCATCCTTTTGTTCCCTTTAAGTTTTGAGGTCATTCGTATCATTTATTCCTAAACAAATTGTATTATACCATGTGTAAGCTTATACAGTATAGTACAAAGGGTAAAAGATGGAGCCCTTTTTTATACAAGTACATATAAATAATATTATTGAAATATACAAATGTTAATTAATGAATTGGATAGTATTATTTACAACCCTCTAGAGGGTTGTAATAGCTATTATGTTGGATGTCTTTTATGGATGAACTTTTTTAGATGGAAGTCAATAAAAACTGATTCTCTTATTATCCAAACTCAAGCAATATAGACGAGTACATGAATAAAAATGGGTGTGGTATTCAACCCTCTATTGCCATTGGTTAACACCAGAATGCTGCCCAGCATTTTAACCAATGACAGAAGAGACTTTTTAGGTGTGGTGGGTGTGAAGGGTTATATATGCACAAAAAATAAAGTTGCAAATCTGTGTTGAAACATGGTTTTTAAAGCAAGAGTGCTTTTTTGTTCCTCCCATATACACTCAACAAGTTTTTTATTACTCCTTTCTGTGTAACAGGTTGTGATAAAAATTCGTAATGTCTCACTTAGTGCAGATGACGTCACACATGTTATCCGTGGGATTTTGGCTTTTTCTTTTTGATTGGTAGTTGTTTTTTGTATGTAACCACTTAAAAGTAGTGCATAGTGGGATGTAATGTAAAACTTAAAACGTCCTCGATTTGTCCTTTGAGCAGTTGCAGTGTGTAAATGACGTCATTTTTATATGTTTTCTTCCCACTGTGTGTGTATAGTGTTTTTTTTATGGTTTTGATTTTTGGCAACTGTCTTGAGAACAAGTTGCACTATTCGAGTTTCATTCTCTGAACATTACACAGCTTCTTGATGGATGTGTGTGAATTTGTGTTGCATTGTGGTGACATGGTACAGGTCGTTGCCATATAGCACTTTACTTCCAGTTTCACTTCTCCAAACTGATCTAAATATATATAAGTATATATGTACATATAGAGAACTTTGAAATTTAGATGTTATGCGCATTTGTCTGTGTGTGCTAGTGGCAAAGCAACATCCTGCAGAAAGTTATATAACGACATTTACAGCTTTTTGGGACGAGTGAAACGTTTTTAAGTGGAGATTTGACTGGTTTGAGATAGGAGGAAGAGAAAAAAGCTTTTTGGAGGACCATAAATGCTTTTTGGGCGGATTCGCTGAAGCAATTTCGAACAATCTGAAAGTCGAACAGAATATTGTGATATATTTCCTACCAGGATTTCGGAAAGTCTCACAAGAAATGCATTTCCCAGCATCTCTATTAATAATTATCATTTTCCTGGCAGCCGAATGCAGTGTTGGCACTTGCCAGAATGGAGGACGTTGCGGAGGTTATGGAAGATTGTGCCATTGTCCATCAGGATTCAGAGGAGTTAGATGCCAGTATGGTAAGTTAAAATATATCATTACTTTACTGTAAGTAAGTTTGTATTGTGAGCTATAAATAATGCAATGTAACTTTCTCTATTAGTTGTAATACTGGAAAAGTTAATAAACTCTCTTGTTTTTAAATTAATATTGAAAAGATGGTTATATAACCAGCATATCTGACTCATGGCTGTTGATGACCCGGATATTTTAATACTTTAAACACTTTTCTGTATTCGTTCAAGATTTTACATTTTGTTATTCATTTATTCAAATGTGAGATAAATATAGAATATTTTGTGGAAAGCAACAATATTGATTGAATGGAAATTAAACTACCCTACTCTACCTGTAAAATTGATAGTATAATTTTAAATTCCAAGTTATTCTTACAGTAATTAACCTTTTGTGCATACATTATTATGTTGTAAATTTAATAAAATATGCAGTGATTTATTTGCATTTGTTATTAAACATTATTATTTATGTTGGTGCTCATTGGAAATTCTTAAAATTGCAGCTTGATTATAGTTTTTCAATGGAAGTTGACTGTATAGTTGACTATATGCAGGAAATTCAGGTTAAACAACTGAAGGATTTAACTTACATGCATTCACTTTACATGAGCAAACATTGCATGGTAATTAATTAAGCCATGCATTCTTAAAAAGTAGGCTTAATGGTGATGATGACAGTGTTTGATGTTATCAATGTAAAGTAGTCTAAATATAAATTAGAAACCTGCCTGTTTATCATTCATGATTCTTTCGTTGATGACTTGTTTACTAACTGAAACCATCTGTGCAAACATAGTTGCATAAATAAGCCTACTGCTATTTTCACTGATTTGGTTTTCAAGGTAACTATTCAGTTAAATAAATAATTGTTTTATAAAATGTTTTATAATAACATCTGTAACAGTGTTGACCCAAACTCAGTTCACAGCTGCATTAAACTGTAAACTCTCCACATTTATATTAATTGTTTAAATTTTACATTTAGAAAGGTCATTTGTGGTTAAGTTTAGTGTTTGAAATGCAGTTGATTTAGGCTTGTTTTTTTATTGGATTTGCTGGAAGCATATATTAACATGTGCATAATTGTGTAATAATTATGGTAATTATATGTGTTAATTGAACTCCCAGATGGCACTAATAATGATGTGTTTAAAATAAATATGACTGACTACAGTCACGTGTCATGCTGACTAATGAAGGCTGGGAAAAAATATACTTTATTTTTAAAAACAGCAAAAAAATGGCGTCCTTGACTATAGGATTTTTTAGTTGATGACTTTTGGGTCGCTCAGTATTTCATGTGTGGAGACAAAACAATGACACCCACATTAACAAGTGGAAAAATACGATTTAAAAACAGCAAATGTAGGCTAGCATCATTAATCTCACTTTCTAACTATAACCAACACACCAAAGTCTGAACATAATAACTCAATGACATTTTAAAATTTGACTGACTGGCAAGATCATGTATTAAAAGCAATGATGATTGCATCTTCTTCTGCTTTTTTTCCGATTTCTTATTTCCGTATAATTTCATCACTGTTATTTCCAATATTTGAGCTAACACTTCTTCCTTATCATTGATGCTCAATTGAATATAATATTATATATGGGTCGTCCATAAATTACATCAGCAGTAACTATAAAAGTATAAGGATATTTGCATTACAACTTTGACATAAATGGGGCAGGGCATTGAGACCACACTTGTCCTGATATTCAGGTTTATTGGTCCATGCAAACTGAATGCAAGATGGCTGCCAATAATTTCTAACTCATAAATGTAAACATTTCTGCATAATTGTACAAAAACTACATTTCCTTGAAGGTTTTCTTGCAAAAGTATACAATTTTCTGAACAATTCTGCTCAATGATTTAGTATTACAGTCTTATAAATCATTGCAAAAGACTCTTTGCATATTGGTTATAATGTAAATGTATTGGTTTAGCATGTGCAAATACCTGATGTGCACAATTATCTGCAGATATAAACGAATGTGCATTGCGCAATGGTGGATGTGAACATGGCTGCTGCAACACTGTCGGAAGTTTTTACTGCAAATGCAACAAAGGATATCAATTGGCTAGTGATGGCAAGTCGTGCAAAGGTATATTTTTTTACATTTGCAGGTATTCTGTTTTGTTTTGCATTGAAGACATGACGTTGAAGAAGGTTGTTGGTTCAATTTGCAGACGTGGACGAATGTCAAGTGCATAATGGCGGCTGTCAGCTCAAGTGCACAAACACTGAAGGTAGTTATACCTGCGAATGCACTTTAGGACAAAAGTTGCACGCTGATGGCCGCTCTTGCATCGGTAATATTTCAACCCTAGACAAAAATACAATCTTCTCAAAACATATGATCATGTTGATTTTACTGATTTTGACCTTATTGCGTCATGATGGAGCCTCGAACAACACTCAAAACCTTTGTCCACATGTTACAAAGATGGCTTCTTTTTATACTGAAAAGTGTGCAATCAAAACAGTGTGATTTGTTTTATAAATTGAGTTTGGGAAGTAAGTTTGAACTAACCCCCCAGAACAATAACACATCTGTAATTTTATAATCATGTTCAACATAATCATATATCTGTGAAGATTGAATGAGTTAATCAAGTAATACAGTGTATTAATATTGGAACTTCATTTAGAAACTAGAGACTGCCGAGTGAACAATGGAGGTTGTGAACACATTTGCGAAGATGTTTTAGGAGTCCCCATTTGCAAATGCAAGTTGGGATTTGAATTGCGGTCTGATGGAAAGTTGTGCCAAGGTAAAGAATAGGAAATCGTTTTTTCGTTGTGCGCATGCGCAGAATACACTACGCCCTCTGGTGGTGTCAGTTGAAACTACAACTCAGTGACTGCTGTTACACAATGCACTCTAGTTTTCTAAGTATATTGATAGAAATGTTTATGTGCCGAGTTTCGCAATTGGGACATTAACAGTTCCCACAGTTCCCAACTTGTATATTAAGGTTTACCACTAGAGGGCGCCCTCGCAAATCGTAAATTATACAGTATATAGACCCCCAGGTGTTGTACAAGTGCTTCTCCTTCTGTTTTGCAAGCTTGTTGGCAGTTTGCGAATGAAATTTATAAATACATTTAGTTGGCAGTTGTGCAAAGTTGACAGGATGGTGTAAATAAGTTTGGGTTTTCAATTCGTTGTTTTAGAAGTAAACCCTTGCGCAGTGCAAAATGGTGGTTGTGTCCACCGGTGTGACACTGTCAATGGCCGTGCCAAATGCTCCTGTCTGGAAGGTTACCAACTGGCTCCAGATAACCTCAACTGTCAAGGTAAATGTTCTTCATCTGGTGTTACAAACAACTTATGCAAACACAAATGCACTTGTACATATATATTTGGTGTAATATTGCAGATGTGGACGAATGTGACCGTTATCAGCCATGTGCCCATGTGTGCCACAATGCACTTGGATCATACGTTTGCATGTGCAATAGGGGATATCAACTTGGGAATGATGGAAAGGCTTGTTACAGTAAGTTATAAATATAGAGATTTATATGTGTCTTGGTAGGGAATTTGAATTAGGAACAGAAACATTCGAAGTATGGTTGAAAAATGATGCTGTTAAGCTAGTTGACACAATCTATTATTAGGTTCCCTTTCAAAATGGAAGTCCCTGTTGGATTAAAATCGTTTTGGGAAACTAACCGAAAAAGGTCTTTGTTTATTGTGTCTATTTTAAATGTTTATTTTTTAAAGGCCATATTGTTTGTGCTCATTCTTCATTTTCAGAGCGATTAGCAAAATGTAAGCCACATTTATGCCACATAACTTTTCATTGTTCTAGGTAAATGTTATTGTAAATAAGATATAATCGCTATAAAATGTACAAATTTTATATTAATGTTGTCTTCAATTTTATAATTGTGATTTATACTAATTAATAGCTGTATTTATAAAAAGAAAGTAAATTAAGTAACAAAAGGAGGGACTTTGATTAAAAATATCAGTGGGAGGAGCCTAAATAAAGTCTTTAGAGCATTTTCATGCGTTGCAAAAAGCAGATTCTTCGAGGAGGAGCCTTTGATTTGTAGGATACATTTGTGTGCAGCTATAGCTAGAACATTAGCTCTAGCTATCTGTATATTTATATACAAATCACTTATTTTCGTATGCTTACCAGTTTACCTTACACTAAATCAGTCACACATTGTTTTGTCAACATTAGGAATAGACATGGAAGTGGTGAACAACTGTGCAGAAAACAATGGAGGCTGCGAACACATTTGCAAACACGGTCCTCGCGCAGCCATTTGCAGTTGCCACCAGGGCTACGAACTTGGTCAAGATGGGAAATCATGCAAAGGTATTTTTTGTTCATTAAAAGAAATTATATACAAGTAGTTACATGTGTGCATGAATAATGCATTTGGAAACGAATTTTGCAGATGTGGATGAATGCAAACTGGGTCTGTCGAAATGTGGTCAGGAGTGTGCAAACACAGTTGGAGGATACACTTGCTTGTGCAGAGCTGGTTATAATTTAAACAACGATGGAATCACTTGTTACGGTACAAACCTCTAATGTACCAATTGACTTTATTGAATTGTTAATTTTAGAAATGATGATTTTTAATTAATTCTATAGATATTGATGAATGTTTGAAAGAAAATGGTGGCTGTGAACATGTTTGCACCAATATAGCCGGCTCTTACAAGTGTTCCTGTTTGGAAGGTTACACTGTATTGCCTGATTTGAAATCGTGTGAAAGTAAGTACTTTTATCTAGTATTACTTAGTGTTACTTTAATATGTTAAGTAGTTAAGATGGAAAATTTATACGCGGCATATTATGTATACGTTACGCGTGGCTTGGGGTTGCTCGAATTTAAGGCAACCCTGTATATTAATTAACTATTACTTTGAAATACCCTGATTTAGTTCTTCCTGAAGTGGATATAATGCCATACAGGGGTGATATCCCCGAAGTTGTTGATCCGATCGAGAAGTTTGGCGAAGCGAGGAGGTACCAGCCCCAACTTCGGTTTCAGTCAACTCCTCCACCCGTTATACATATCAGAGACAACAGAAACGAATACTATCAACTTGCGTTTCAGGCGCATGGAAATGCTGCAGGTATTTAATTTAATAAATAATAAAATTACTTGTTTATACAATGGAAACCATTTAATGTCACATCGGTTAGTGTGAAAATCTGAGTATTGTCCCAACTTACAATATGTTTAATTCGTGTTTTAGATTGTGTTCCTGGAAGGTTTGGCCATGATTGTTCTTACTCTTGCGATGACTGCAAACATGGGAAATGCAACAAACAACAGAATGGATGCACGTGTTTGCCGGGATACACAGGCATGACATGCGATGAAAGCTGCCCACAGGTATAATAATTAACTCCCATTTATTCTTCTTTTCAATTATGAACAGATCTGAATTAATTGTCATATTATTTCAGGGGTTTTACGGCGATGGTTGTAATTTGGTGTGCAGTTGCTTGAACGGTGGGACATGTGATTCGGTATCAGGAAAGTGCTTCTGCCCTCCAGGAATCAAAGGGAAATTTTGTGAAGACGGATGTCCTCCAGGTAATAATATTATATAAGTGGTCCTTGCTTAGAGAATAGTATAGTGAATTAATGGTATGTTTATTTATTCTATAATAAAAGGTCTGTTTGGGAAAAGATGTGACCGAGCTTGTCCGCAAATGTGCGCCAGCGGACATTGCCACCGCATATTTGGGTTCTGCGAATGTGACCCAGGTCGTTTCGGACCCAGTTGTAACATGAACTGCCCTAGCAATTCCTATGGACCAAACTGCAGGGAAAGATGCGATTGTGACGGTGACAAAACAGAAAGGTGTCACCCGGCTACCGGGAAATGCGAGTGCAAAGTTGGCTTTGTTGGAAAACGCTGCCAAGACCAATGTCCTGAGGGACGTTGGGGCTCTGGATGTTCCAAACATTGCCATTGTCAACAAGGTACCAGATGCAACCCTGCTACTGGGGCATGCCTCAACAATTGTCCTCCGGGATATACCGGATCGAGTTGCGAGACAAGTGCGTATATTAATTTTCCTCCCAAAATCTCTGCATTTACATCACTTTGTGTTTAAAGAACCAACTTTTAATCTTTATTTAATTGATGTTGCATGGGATAGAATGCGATGATGGAACATTTGGGGTTGATTGCTTACAAGTATGTGATTGCGGTCTGCGGCAGTGTGACCACGTAACGGGGGTTTGCCTTTGCGAACCGGGAAAAATGGGAAATGAATGTTCAATAAGTAAGATTTCACATTATATATTATTAAATGTAATTACAATGATGTTTTGTATGTGTGTTAAACAAGTTTCTTCATAACAGGTTGCCCATTTGGACAATTTGGACTGAGTTGCTTGAAAAATTGCTCTTGCCTCGGAGGAGCGCATTGCGATCCGGTAACTGGAAAATGCAACTGTTTGCCTGGATTCTATGGGAAGGATTGTGAAAAGAATTGCCCTAATGGACGGTTTGGAGCCGAGTGCCTTATGGTGTGTCAATGTCAGAATGGTGCAACTTGTAACCCAATCAACGGTCGTTGCAATTGTACTTCCGGGTGGATGGGATTAAAATGCGACCAGTGTAAGTAAACAGATGTAACATTCATAATCGATGCTACACATTGGGACTTTTATGAACACATGATTTCCTAGCTTGCAACTTGGGTCACTTTGGAATAAACTGCAAGGAAAAATGTCAATGTGCCAACGGAGACGATTGCGACCACGTGACCGGCAACTGCATCTGTTCACCGGGATGGACCGGACCTGAATGTGATGAAAGTAGGTACATATATTCAATCTTTTACAGCAATCCCATTATCTGTAAGATGTTATTTATAACGGTTAACGTTTGTTTAACTAGAATGCCAAAATGGAAAGTACGGAGTAGGATGTTTGCAAAATTGCTCGTGCGAGAACGGTGCCCATTGCGATCACATCAGTGGGGCCTGCATCTGCAGTGCAGGATGGCTAGGAACATTTTGCACCAAGCCGTGTCCTTATGGGTTCTTTGGCAGGGAATGTCGACAAAGTTGCGCTTGTAACGTTGGATCAAGGTGTAACCATGTTACGGGTGCTTGCGAATGCGCCCCGGGAACTTACGGCCCAAGCTGCAAGCAAAGTTAGACTCTGAACTATATTTAAACAATTTAAACCTTTCATGTTCGGGTTGATTGAAGGGTATTCGTTTGCAGTTTGTCCGACTGGGTTGTGGGGAGTTGACTGTGAGAAGAAATGTCTGTGTCAAAATGGAGGAACTTGCGATCGGATTGTCGGAGCGTGTTTTTGTCCACCGGGATTCACTGGGAAACTCTGTGATCAAAGTAAGTATGTTTATTACACTATATCCATTTATTAATTCAACATTCAGTAAACATATACCTACATATTCCAAAATTATGTTAATGCGGCAATAAGTTAAGTTTTTATGGAAATATGTTGTGAAATGTGTGAAGAATATAAATTTATATATTGATTAGAATTTGACATTGTCTGAATATGTAAAACATTGTTGTTATGAACATCAGTGTACGTTCAAAATGAAAGTGGAATCTACATTTTCAGGATGTGATGAGGGCCACTTTGGAATAAACTGCGCGCGGCGTTGCGCGTGTGGGAACCACGCGCATTGCAACCATGCAACTGGCATTTGCAAGTGTCCTGCAGGATGGACAGGGATGACTTGTGAAGCTCGTAAGTTGCTCAACAATCACTGACAGCAATGTACATAAATTACAAGCTGTTACAATGCGCTTTTTTATATTAGCTTGCCCGGATGGGTTTTTCGGACCCGATTGCATTTCTATGTGCGATTGTGCCAATGGTCTAACATGTGATCGGTTCAATGGTTCTTGCAAGTGTCCTGAAGGAAAAACAGGAGCAAAATGCAATGAAGGTATGTTAATTATTTCAAATCATAATTATCAATTAATTGTACAACAATGCATATTATATGCTACAATGTACCATTGTAAAACTGATATTTTATTGTGAGATTGGCACCATTTTTGCAGATTGTATGCCTGGATATTTTGGGAAAAATTGTGAGAACTTCTGTCTGTGCCAAAATAGTGCCACTTGTGACTCCATCAAGGGCTCATGCCTTTGCAAAGATGGATTCCATGGACCAACTTGCCAAAACAGTAAGGACATGTTTCTCTCCAAGAAGTTGCAACACTTTAAATACATTTTTCCATTTTAGTTTGTGCAGAAGGAACTTACGGCAAGGATTGCAATAACATTTGTGATTGTGATTCACATCTGCCTTGCAATCACATGAATGGAAAATGCTATTGCACATCTGGCCGCACCGGTAACCAATGTGAAAAAGGTAGTAATATACTGCATATACGAATTATGCCATGTCTCATTCAAATAGTATAACCGGATGGTCTTTCATTTTAAGGATGTCCCCAAGGAACATTTGGCCTAAACTGCACTGAAGTTTGTAACTGCTCCAAGAACATGGTTTGCGATGCGGTGACCGGAGATTGCGCGTGCAAACCCGGCCATAGAGGGAAACACTGCAAAAAAGGCATTTATAATTATTATCAGCATTGTAAATGGGTACAAATTATATGTAATAATGGCTTTTTTGTATATCAGGGTGTCCGAAAGCTCACTTCGGTGTGAACTGTCAAGAAAAATGCTCTTGCGCCAATGGAGCACCGTGCGATCCGGTAACCGGTGCATGTCACTGTCCAGCAGGGTATTTTGGCCCAACTTGCAGTAATGGTGAGTTAAATAATTGCTTTGTTAAATATGCAGTGGACCATTGTGTCTTTAATATAGTAGCACGTACTATCTCAAAATTTGTATTTGCAAGTTGTATTGGATTTTTGCAATTAATTGATACAAGTGAAACTTAGAATTGATTTATTTTGAAACTTTAGAAATATGGTTTCAATTGAATGATGATGACCTTTACCAAGAGCCTTTACTTAATAATGTACTTGAAACCAATTTCCCTTTAGATTGCCCTAAAGATCGATTTGGACCTTATTGCAACGGCTCGTGCAATTGTGCAAATGAAGCAATTTGCAACAGAGAAAATGGCGTTTGCAAGTGCAAAGCTGGATATAAAGGGACAACATGCAGTGAAGGTAAGTGAATTGTTTTATTGCAATCCATAATTTCTGAAGATATTTTATATTAGTTTATATATTACAGTTTGTCCCAAAAATTTATACGGTCCAAACTGCATTCATAAGTGTAACTGCAATGAACAAAATGGCCACTGCAATCATGTGACTGGACACTGTGAATGTGTACCGGGCTGGAGTGGAAAATCGTGCCAAGAAGGTAAATTAATTACATGATTAATTTAATTCAAATATGTCTAGTTTTTATTTATTTGTTTGTATTTTGTCAGTTTGTCAGAAAGGAAAGTTTGGACCAGGATGTAAATACGATTGTATGTGCCAAAATAATGGGACCTGCGATGCGGTTACCGGCTGTTGCTTTTGCTCACCTGGTTACTTTGGGCATCTCTGTGAGAATGGTAAGGGCACATAGTATTGTCTAAGATGCTCTGAGATTCCTTCTGTGCATATTTTAATTGGGAGGATGTAATTTTTATAATTAAGCATATAAAATCGTATTCTTGAGATATACCAAGACTTGTGATGTTTTAATGTGATATTAATATAAGCTGTATTGAATTGAATTTCAGATTGTCCTCAAGGAACTTTTGGGCTTTACTGCCACGAAGTCTGTGGCTGTTTAAATGGCGCCAAATGTGACCATGTCACTGGGCAGTGCCTTTGTCCGAAAGGCCTTCAAGGCGA
>JAQFZQ010001662.1:0-18033 GCA_034696005.1 Glomeris marginata | reverse complement strand
TTGTACACCATTATTTCACAATAGTTGCATCACTATTTTTGTGTATTTTCTTTCACTTCTACAATATTCCATTCAAAGCAATAAGCACAATATTTACTAGTGTTAAATGGTACCGATTAATTAAATATTCAATGCAACGGACCAACGAAAACAGTTGGCAGTTTCAAATTTCAAAATTCGTGGATCTCATTGATAGAATGGCAACTAGGCCTAACCATAGACCTACATACTTCTTGCATGGACTGCCGTCTCAAGATGGCCGCCCATGTATTGACGAAAACTGGAGCGTCGGCGGACGTGACGTCACCGGTTGTCCAGCGCTTCCTGTTTTCCCATGGTTTTCCAAGCGTCTGCTCACTCGTGCTCACCACGTGGTGTTGTTTACGCATAGACCTACATACTTCTTGTAAGAAAGTATATAGGTCTATGGCCTAACAACGCATCACAATACAGCGACGTTAAAACGGCACTATTCTCGTTTTAAACTAACAAATCGACAATTCAATCTAACAAAATCCAATACTAGATTAAAGAAATGTATTTTGAATAGTTATAATGAAAATATTACCTTTATTTAAGCGATGAAAAGCGCAGAAGCGATGCGAAGATACACAGACTTCGTGATGGAAATAGCGCCATTTGAATGTAGCCTCGCAGTCAGGCCCCGGAAATAAGGGCCAGTGCGTATCAGCGTACCGGTACTGAACGCAAACTGTTAGCGATACGTATCGAACCAACCGAACCTCGCCATACCGATTCGCAAAATTACCAATTTCGAACACCATTTTGTAATAAAAAATATCTTCCAAAAAGCCAAATCGCTTTCTAACTGCAAAATATGGCGATGAATTCGCTTTAGCATTAGAATTATGAAAATTATTTCACGATTCACTTACGCCCCTGTTTATTCCGTCAATCAATGGCGTATCAATGAACAGACCGCAGCAAAAGGGGCTTAAGTTGGAATTTTTTCAGTATGAAGTGCAGAATAAGATAACTTCATTGTCCATGGATTCAAAATGGATGCTACCAATTCCAATTACAAGGTTTGCAAAATGTTTAATTTTTATTCCAAATGTTATTTAAAGGTGAACTGACACGGTTTTGTAACCCCCCTTGTAACATTTTCCAGTTGATGAGAACATACAGATTCAAACTTTGCCGGTGTTAGAAAAGTTTTCGACAATTTATTCGTTACGCGATAAATAATAGAAGTTTAAAATTGCGCGCATGCGCACAACGATCGCACACCGATCGTGAAATTGCAGGTGTGAAATACGAATAGACCGAAGGTCAAAAAATACTTGTCGTAGCGTAATTCATCCCCCCTTGCAGTAATTGTCATTTCTGGGGGCTGTTTGCGTGAAATAAATGGAGTTTTCGGAAAAGTTGTGACGTAATATGCGTCTTTTGACGAAATATGCGTCTTTTCGCGGCCAAACTGTATTTTGGTATAACTAAACAACCAATTTTTTCCCACAACTGCGAATTTGGGGTAATAATATTCACTAGATTTCCAACACTTTCCCACCTTTTCATCGAAATTCGCAATTTGTTATTTTTACCCTGTCAGTTCACCTTTAAGTTTGTGAAATTGGGACGAGTGATCCAGGTGTCGAATTAACGAGGTTTGACTAATTTTTTAGTTGTATGTTGAAAGTTTTGAATAATTTGCTGGGAAATGTCTTGGGATGGATGTTTGTTTGTTGGTTTGTTTGTTTTTGTTGTTGCTGGAAATGTCCCGGTAATCCACATCCAGTTTTTGGTATTCACCCTGATTAGCGAGGGATTTTGAAGAAAGTTTGTTTGCTTCTAACGTAATTATTGATCTCTCCCTGTTGCTGAGTGCGAAACGCGCACTCCGTCTTTGGGGTTCACTTCATCTTCCAAATATGGTTTTTCGGATCTTATGTCGACTGAGGGGCACTCCAACAGAAAGAAACCGGAAACAATTAGTATAATGTAGGGAAATTGTGGATATGGATATGTTAGCGACGAAGATGCAGTAAAGATGCTGTGCAGTGAAGTGGGTAGAAGAAGATGAGATGTGAAATGCGAGTAGCTCCTCTCTCTACTCCCCAACAGGAAAGGAAGATGTGTTTGGAGGAAGGAAGAGGTGGGGGTGTGTTTTGCCGTTTTGCACCCGGGTCTGGGCTGGCTGGCTAGGGGCTCAAGAAAGACGTTGTGGGCGTTTCCCTGTCGCTCGCAACAAGTAAGACGTCCGAAAGCAGAGTTGGTGAAGGGCCAGTTGCTCGCAACAACTTGTACGGGGAATAGATCCTTCCTTTTCTCACTCTTGAGTCTCCTTGCCAATATCTTCCGCTCAAATGTCGAGAGTTGTGAACTTCGAGGTGACGACCGAAGAGAAGAGAGTGAAGAAGGTGAAGAAGACGAAGAAGAGAGGAGAAGATGGCACCGAAAGCACAACGATCGAGACGACCAGTTACATCTCCGGGGACAGAGACCCTTACGGAAACGACGATAGGGCCATCGAGTACACCATCAGGGAGGATAGGGATTCCAGTAGGGATTCCAGTTCCAGGGACCGCGAGGTAATGCTTGTCTAACCCGTGCAAAATCCACCAAGGTCTCACCCAACTTACGCTTGAACGAAGTAAAACAGTGAATGAAATCAGTGGTAAACTGAAAAATCTCATTAAAAATAGTTTAAAGGTGAACTGACATGGTCATACCTTAGGTAACGGATTTCAAAAATACTTGGCACATGTTACTAGGTATACTACTTGAAGTTACAAAAAAATTTTGAGTCCGATTAGTTGAGCGATTGCAGAGATATAAGCGTTATTAGTCCACACTCTGTCAATCATTCTTGCAAATCCCAATGGGAGGTGTGGCATGGGCGTGGCCATTTCGCCAAATTTCCATCGCTGATAACTTTTTGTACTGATTTTCACAGAGATTCCGTTTCGACGCTTTATTTATTCTCCGTTTTACTTTCTGTATGTCGATTTTCAGGGTACCCTTACAAAACCGTTTCAGTTCACCTTTAAAGTATTTTGTTAATACTGGTGACATGGCAATGAGGTACTTACGGTAAAATATGTGTAATATTACTAGACTTGCCGACTACAATGTTGGGTAATAATGTTGCCGGCATATAGAATAGCTAGCGGAGGGTTAAATGGACACCTTTGGTAGTTCTAGTGTTAAAAGGACCAGGGGAATGTGGTCCAAACACACAGATACTATGGGAAAAATACAAGGAACCTCTTTTTTTACGTGACGGGTGTGTGTGCGATATTATTGGAAGTGCGACATGATACCTAAAACCCCAGGTTTCCCAAAATGTACATAAAACCTCAGGAATTTTGGTCAGACTTGTGAAAAAATGGACAATTATTTCCCTGGTTTTCAGCAATTTTTGGGTTGAAGATAATGGTCCTTGGTCAAGTTTGGCAGGTGGTCCTATTAACCAGGTTATATCATATTTAGAGCTGCATGGGACCGATCAAAATCTGTCCTAAAACATACAGGTGGTCCCTTAATGCGAGTGGTCCATAAGACAGCTTTTACTGTAAAAGATTCAACAAGATGGCGCCGTTTTGTGACGTCGGTGTATACAGGGTGTAATTCAGTACAATATTGAGGATAAAAAGGAAATTGGCCCCGTCGATATTCAAGTGGACTCTAATGACAGACTGTATTATAAATTTGAAAAGTTAAAAAAAAAAATGTAATTGAACACCAGGAATCGAACACGGGACATCAACATAATGCAATATAATATCATGTAATATTACAGGGAAATGGAAAATTCGCAGACGATAATAACAGCGAGTTTGATTTGCGAGATAATAGAGGGCGTGGCTAGTAATAAATGTTTATGTATTGTGTTCATAAGAGACAGTTAAATATTGGATAGTTTTGGAGGTTTTTGGCCGCCATTACGCCAGTCAGACCCGTGTTACTTCACATTTTCGTAACTTTAACTTCACACTGTGATGAGATGACCTTTGACCTTGACCGCCATATAACAAAACCATATTACACGTTATTTCCTGTCATAAAGTTCAACCGGAAATAAGTTCAATTAAACTTTATTGACGCTATAATAATATAAATTTCCCTCCAATTAAAAGCTAGGATATCAATGTAACCAATAGGATTAATTATGATGTAATAGAAAACATGACGTCATGTTTTAATTAGTTAGAATATATTTACAGTGGTGTCGTGTTACTTCAGCCATCTTGACATATCGAAAAAGGTTCTGTTATAATTGACCTTTTTCAGTAAGCAACTCCGTTGCAAAGATGGAGGCGGTAGTGAGACAAATTGATGCAATCTGATTGGCTGAAAACAAGTTTTTCCCTTTAAGGACGCCATTTTAAGAACGTTTTCACCAGCCAATTTGCAGTATTACATTGAAAACAGTCAATTGATCGCTTTTTACCAAATGAGATAAATCGTAGTAAATTATTTAAAAATGTTCTGTTACTTTTGAGGCACTGTGTCTAGTTAATTAATGATGAGTGGGATGAAAAGAAAGTGCTAACTATATATAGGAAAGTAAATGTGCTGTTGATAAGTATTATGAAAAGTAAATGTGCTGTTGATAAGTATTATGAAAAGTAAATGTGCTGTTGATAAAGATGATTATTTGCGCGTGTTGAAAGGGGAAGCTCGCTTTACAGCATCAGGGGTAGCTTTTAGATTTTCGCTTCTCGCTCGTCAACAGCGACGTAACTTTACGCATAAGTAGGGCACGGTTACGCCCTTTTATGTTTACGACAGTAGTGATATTAATCATTGCCGGAATTGTGTTTTTCTCTCTTTTTCTCGGTTTGTGTGCGCAACTGTTTGTTGGGTGGGTCCACCAACTCTTTTGGCACTCAGCTCATCTTCTCCGGCGAATACACCAAGGCCATGAACAAAGATTGGCATTCTGGGCATTTCTGTTGCTGGCAATGCGACGATTCGTTGACCGGACAACGTTACGTGCTCAGAGATGAGCATCCGTATTGCATCCGTTGCTACGAACAGGTTTTCGCCAACCAGTGCGAGGAGTGCGGAAAGTCTATCGGCATCGACTCCAAGGTAACTCCCAACAAGGATTCTCTCTCCGATCATTTATTTTCGGAATCCACACACACATATACACCACATGGGCTAATTCAGGAAACGGATCTGGTTTCCGCACTGTGGGCCATAAGTAACTCCCCTCCTATTCCTACCTATTTTTAGCGCAATAATTTTTTTCCTATCCTCTTCCAACTCGTGTCTGGTGTATTATATCACTTCTTCGCATGACTTCGTTTAACTAGTCATAAATTCCAGATTACTGTCGGTTATTTTAGCATTTGTGACACGAGTTGTTTTCCCACCTTGTTGAAAGAGATTCCACCAGAATATTTATTATGTTGAATAATCATGATATCCTAAAAAGTTATAATTATCTCAATGGGTATACACCATTGTGTGGACACCCGGTACAGTCCAAACCGTTTATAGTACACTGATATTGGTTGATTGTAGACGAAGATCACTTCTGGGCAAGAAACGTTTAAATTTCAACATAATATTCATGCGTTTAATTTTCCAATATGATTTTGGAGGAAATGATAAATTTAGATTAAAAGAGTTATAATAAGCATATCTCAGTGATGCCCACGAATAGAGACAATGCGATTAAAAAATAATTAGGCACTTTACAGTGCTTTATACAGTTTGTATGTTTTTGTGGAAGTCACCCAATGGTATTTTTGGCGGGGTTATCGCAGGACCTGTCGTACAAGGAGAAGCACTGGCACGAGGCTTGTTTCCTGTGCAACAAATGCAGAGTGTCACTGGTGGACAAACCTTTCGGATCGAAAAACGAGAAGGTCTACTGCGCCAACTGCTACGATGCCGCCTTCGCCACTCGCTGCGATGGCTGCGGCGAAGTGTTCCGCGCAGGCAAGTGCACCTTCCCATCCGTCCTCGTCCCTCCTATACCCTACTTGAACCCGTTTTCCAACGACCAGGTACCAAGAAGATGGAGTACAAAGGACGTCAGTGGCACGAGAAGTGTTTCTGCTGCGTCGTCTGCAAGTCTCCGATCGGCACCAAATCGTTCATTCCTCGCGAGAACGACATCTACTGCACGGGCTGTTACGAGGATAAGTTTGCCACCCGTTGCATCAAGTGCAACAAGGTACGGTATACGTGATCCCACCTTGGAGTCTGTGGACTTTTCTTCAACAAAAGGGCCTTTTCGGCAATTTTCATTCTTTAATTGCCATTGCTCAATAATGTATACTAAATTCCAATGTATCTTGGCAAAACAGAGGCGTGACTCTCTTTGATTATTGGCTTATTTATTAGCCAATTTGTGTTTACAAACTGCACCCTTTGGGGGCGTGGCCAAACAGGCGGCAGCCATTAACTATTGGCTTGTTAAGATGTCAATCATGAAAGTAGGCTCACCTGTGTTTCGTTTATCACGATGGCGGTTGGTGCACTGTATTTGCGTTAGATTCCTCGATTACATTAATTTTTGTATAGAACAATCGCAATAAAAGGATTTAAATGGTCGAAAATGCGGAAGAAAAGTCCACAGACTCCACGATGGCAGTCAAATATTGCGGGCCCAGATTTTGAAGCTACCCTTTTTTGCGGGCCAATTGCAGATCATCACCAGCGGAGGCGTGACGTACAAGAACGAACCGTGGCACCGTGAGTGTTTCACTTGCACCAACTGCAACACCTCGTTAGCTGGGCAGCGTTTCACCTCTCGGGACGACAAGCCGTACTGCGCCGACTGCTTCGGCGAACTCTTCGCCAAGCGCTGCACCTCGTGCGCCAGACCCATCACCGGTACGTAGTAACATTTTCTTCCATCCTTTCTCTTTACCTATACAGGGTGTCTACTGATACTGGAAATCCTGGCATTTTTTCGCTGTCCTTGAAATCCTGGAAATATATCGGAATTTCTTTCCTCTTGAAAAATTCGTAATTTTTGGCACTTTACATTATTTCGTTTATCGATTTCCATGTTCCTCTTGGAACTGGGAACAAAATACCAAGCATGATTCTTTTGTAATTTGATAGTTAATTCCACTTATTCGTCAGTTTTTAAGGGATTAATGTGGTTTATTATGTAATTATTTTTCGCATTATCTATTTTGTGTCCTGGGAAAAAGTTGTTAATATCCTTGAAAATCCTGGAAATGTACTGGGATTTTGAAATGAGAGTTTAGTAGACACCCTGGTGTTGTGTTTACTGATGTTTGGCTTTGGTTTTGTTGGTACCCAGGCATTGGCGGAACCAGATTCATCTCTTTCGAAGACCGCCACTGGCACAACGACTGCTTCATCTGCGCCGTATGCAAGAACTCTTTGGTGGGCAAAGGGTTCATCACTGATGGGGCTGACATCTTGTGCCCCGAATGCGCCAAAGAGAGGCTTATGTAAACCGGCCAGAGGAAATAGAGAGAAAGAGAGTTCACGGTGGTTCAAACGTATCGTAGGGTTTGGTTAAGAGGGTTAAGTGAAGAAGAAAATGGGTTCCATCTACGCCTTTATTGCACGCTCCACTCTCTTAAACAACCCATACGATGGTAAAGATACAGAAATCTAGATGCTTTCTCTCTATTTGTTATCTCTAGCTGTCAGTGCTGAGCTGTTGCCTTCGGTCGCGCAAAAGTGACCGCGCGTTTGCCTTCCGCAGTTCGCACAAATCATTACACTTCCCAATTTTATCTTTTATCTTAATTTATTACGTAATCTCACGTATGCCTTGAGCTCTTCACACCTTAACATCTTTCGAAAGATGTTTATTGTTTTTGTTTCATTTTTCTTTTATTTTTTTTTACAACAGCAGTTGCGCACAAATAATTATATTTCAATTCACAGATTATCTTACAAATTACTGCTTATTATTTTCCTTCCTTTTCCCCACCATTATATTACTGTTTTCAGTTTCCAGTAGTTTAAAGTAAGGAAAAACGTACGCTAAGATTTGTGTATCTTAGCGCTCGGAACGTGCTTCCCAGTTGTGATTTATAGTATTTTAATTTGAACAAAAGAACAAAACCGAGAAGGACTTGGATGTTGAGGTTAGGTTGTGTAATTAGTAATTTAACATGATCAGGATTTAATGGATTTTACAATTTGCCAATAATTACGAAAGGAATCTGCCGTACGTTGCGGAAGGTTTTTAATTGCGGAGTACGCGTGAAGTTACAACCTGAAAAATGCATATCTAGTCCCAAGTTTTGTGACAAAGTAAGATGAAATGGGGGGTGTTTGAATAAGTTTTGGAGGGGAGTTTATAGAAAATAATGAAAGTTTCGAGAGATGATGCTGGTGCGATGAGTTCAACGAATCGTTATATAGGCTTGTCGGTGTATCGGGGAAACTGAATGCCGGGTTTTCATTATTGCCATACGTAAGTTATACATATATTATATAAAGTACTACATTATATGACAAATAGCCCGCTGTTTGCACAAAAAATGTTTGATCGTTGTTGCCTTCGCAGGGTTTTTTGCTCGTGTCCAAAAAAGTTTCAATCGTTATGCAATTACGAAGAAGTTGGCGAATCGCTTTGAACAACTAACAAAATGGTTTCTTGTCCCCCCACCCTCCCTCCTATTTGAGAGACGCACTTAATTACGTTATTATATTGTAATAATAATGATAATACGAAGATTATTGTAGCCGCGCAAGTTCAGAGGCCTTACTATATTTAACATCTAACCTGATCATATCTGATGAGCCTTGCTCTGTAACAATATTATAATAATATATACACATACTTTAGGAGAGTAATACAAGGGTAGACATGCTTTTATTTTAGATTAATACACTTTGCAAAGAGATGATGATGTTGAAGAAGAAAATACAAAAATAAACCAAAAAAAGGAATTGAACGTGGAAAGTGCCAGATTGTAAACCGGATATTTGTTTTTATTTTTAGCGAATTGCCTATTATAGAAATATTATAGAAATAGCCATGGAGAAAGTTCTGTTTTAGATCTGTGCATCTTTTTAACCAGTATAAACTTTTTTTGGCTAATGTGTATGGAAAAACTTTTTCCTGTTGATCCATTCCCTGTTTCCCTCTCTATTTTTCATCTGTTCATTTATTGTGTCTAGCTGTGAAAGAGAGAGAAAAAGGTGATACATCAACCGTGTTGGGATTGTTGTGTAATAACGAACAATGTAATTGTTTTATTTTTCCTGGCATTTCTTTCTTATTTTAGGAATAAATAAACTGCAACAAGTTCCAACATGATGCAACGAAGACTTGAAATTAAAATACATAATTTAACTTAAATCCCCACATAGTTAATATAGTGCGTCTCAACTCGAGGTTGCAGTAATTCCCCCTTGTTTTCTTGCTTTACGGAGTAAATCCTTACACCAAAAAACATTCCATTATACAGAGTTGATGGAAAATACTTAATAAAGTTATTTGATATTAATGTTTTCAAAATTCGACTTAAATATTATGTGAAATAAATTCTTGGCAATCGTTGGAATGTGCAATCTTGAGTTGAGACGCACTAACATGCATTTTTGTACGAATTATTTGCACGGTACAAAACTGCAAACTCCAATCGTATTCATTAATTTCTAATAATTAAGACAATGAAGGGGATGGGTTAAATGTGTATGTATATACGGTATATATCAGTTTTTGTTGTCTTATTTACATTGTTTTCGATGTTGGGTGTGATTTTGTTTGTGTAATTAATAATACGCGAGGAAAGCGATATTTTGTATTGTTGCAGTTTGCGAATAATAATGCCTTATTAGTTTTAATTGTTATTAATCTATTAATTAATTAACACTATCTTGTATGTTGCTCTCTATATGGCATGGTTCTGTAAAAGATTAATCGTTTTATTTTCTGTATGATACGCTATGATTTTATAGGAAGTGATATCCTTCGTTGTTGCGCGCAAGTACAAGCTTGCTTTTGTTTTGCCAAAACAAATATATAGTGTGATATATTACTATTTAATGGCCGTGTTTTTGGTTCGATTGGTAATATGCTGGGCGATTGTGATTGTGATATGAACCGTTAATCTTTTCGTATAACTTTATTAATCAAAAACACGAATAACTATTGTGTCCGTTTGCTTGTTCCGTGTTCGTATTCTACAAAATCTGAACAAATATCCTCTAAATTACAGGCTTTACATTGTGTTTAATTCGTAGATATCTCATTAAATTTTCAACATTTTAATTTTCAACATCTTTATATGGATGCAAAATGGCCGCGCAATGGTGAAAGGAAATATGGCTTGGGGACTATTTCCTGTAGGGCATTTTACAACACCGCCTTTTTCCAATATGGAGGCCATAGTTGGGATAAAGCTGCAAACTGATTGGCAGAAAACCAGTTTAACCACTTCATCCCAACTAAAGACGCCATTTTTAATTTGTTTTTCAGCCAATGGATGCTTACTGAATAAGGTTAATTAGGTTTGCATTGGTATTAACCAGATTGGATGAAAGGTTACTTTGAGTTGCACCTTACTATAGTCAATTCAAATTGCTACATTTCTATAATGAATTCACTTCGATTTATTTCCAAATAAATATATTCCCCCCTTTGCCGCGTACATTGGCGCAACATGCGAATATACCGAATTTACAGATGGCAGTTGTGTAACTAACAATGGCTATTTGAATTGTTTCAGAAGCATGGTGAGGCGACATGATTATCAGAGAAGGAAGCTAGTTAAATTGTTTAATAAGCTCCTCCGGACGATCCACCGTAAGCGGCGGAACCTCCACCGGCTCCTCCGGAACCGTAACCGGTGTCGTAGCCGTGCTTGGTCACTCCGTTCTTGTCTCGGACAGTTGCTCTGAAGCCATTAACCCAATCTGCAACTGCAGATCAATGAACAAGAACAAAACGTTAGTTTCTTTTTAGAGGATGCGCTTCGGAAAGATTTCGGACATCTTACCGTAATCCACTGTTCTTGTGGAGCCATCGGCTTCCAGCAGCGAGTAGCTGCCGGTTACCTGACCGTGAGGACCAGCCGAACCACTCTCTTGGCGGCTCTGGTAGTTGCGGTACTTTGGGTCTTGAACATCATAGCCAAAGTCGAAGTTATAACCCTGCAACAATAATTATATATTAATTCAGCAAAATCTGTGAATAACTGTGACTCGAGGGTTGCATCCTACTTACATTGAGGTTGTTGTGGGAAGACTTGAGGGCCTCTGCTGCAGTTGTACCTTGGTAGGCTCCGTAACCGGCAGAACCTTGCGAACCTGCACCGTAGCCTGCGGAACTTTGCGAACCGGTACCGTAGCCTGCGGAGCCTTGCATGGCTCCACCGTAACCTGCACCTCCTCCTCCTCCTCCATACATGCCTGGCAGTGCCACTGTGTTCCTCAGGAGGGCCACAACCAGAAGGGCGCTTGCGATTTGAGTGTACATCTACGAATGGGATTGGGTATTATATTGGGGAGCTTTCATGAAGGGGCTTCACTGCATCACACCATTAATCACACGAGGGGTGTAATTATCACTTCACATATTGGTTCATTTTGTATTGTGGAACCAATACAATTTTTATTTAACACTAATCTTGACTTGCTCTACAACTTTGTAATTACAACTTTTGCTCTAACTCAAACGGGGGAAAAAGATACATTTCGAATGACCTTGAAACCGAGGTCCAAGGCCACATTTGTTTTCAATGAATTCCCCAATCTTTGATTTCCTATCAATCTATATCAACAGTTATCACATTAATTTCTTAATCGACTTGTAAATGTATTCCTCTTACCTTGGTAACTGTTGCTCTGTTCTACTAGAACCAGATGAGGGAAGTTGAAGGAGTGAATGGTGACTTGTTGTGGATGCACTGAGGTTTATATACCCACCTTGTGACGTCACTTCCTTAGTGTTGGAACAATGGTTAATCTTGAGAGGTAGAATTTTCACTTTTTAAAACTTTTTTGTATTCTTTTTTGAAAAGTTTGGGAAGTGAAGCCTGGTAATAGAGGATGCTCACGAGAATGTTATTGAAAAAAGAAGGGAAGTGTCAAGCCACGCCCTTCTGTGAAGTGGGCGGGGTCTGCGGCGAATCGAATCGCACTTCACGAGCATTTTTATTGATCAGTCATCGTTGGAAATTAGGCTAATGGCTGCAAAATGCGTTCAAAAATTGCATTGTTCACTTAGTACTTTTCATTTTCAACATGTTATTTCCCTAATCGATTATGTTTTACATTTTTTCCAGTAAACTTTTAATTATGCCAAATATTCTTCCGGTGTTCCAACTCCCTTTATTCAATTATGTACTAGCTAGCAGGTATTTTGTTATAAGACCTTAATATTAAATATTATATAAATGTTCCCTTAAACTATGTACTCGGACTTTTACCTGAATTCGAAAATCAGATGTGTAACTTACAAAAAATGGCCAATAAAATGCACGAAGGTATTAAAATATTTAAAATTCATATTGACATTTCTTTTATTAGAATATTGCATTAGTATATTAATTGGTGTATTTGTTTTTCATTTATAATTATTAGTTATCCAAGGAATATGCGGAAGTTAAACGCTATATATGAAGATGGTGATCTGCAATTAAGGGCCTTTTTTGATTGTATACTTTTTTGCTGTTTTTTAATTTTATTATGAAGGGTCTTGTGGATTCCACAAATTGATTGACCCATTTGAATGTTAATTTCGGCCGCTTTTCTTCGCCTCACTTTCTCCATTGTCAAGTCACTCGCTTATTAACACATTTTCTCAACTTTTACATGTGGGCCAAAAAATTGTGTTGTTCCCCTCAACTTCAATGCTCATTTTTCTGCCCTGGAACAAATACCTGCAGGTGGTCTATATTTTGCATAGGTGATTAAATTACCCATTTGTTATTGTGTACTATAAATCCAACCTGTCAAAAATGACGGTGGGAAAGTGAAAAGAAATGTTATACGCATAATAAACTTTTAATCAATGAACATTTTCTCATATTGCACATGATCGCATTCCTGTCTGTTGACGTTCTTTATGAATTTGCCCTCAAAATGACATAACAAAAACACGGTCCACCCCTCCGTGCTCCCAAATGGACTTGGCCCTTGAAGTCCGAACTCCGAACTGTCCGAACTTGTCAATTTCGCATGACGACGCTTTAGCTAAACGTATTTTATGACTGAAGCGCGTGTAGTTGGCAACGCTATTTTCTTTTTAACTTTAACCTGACGTGGCGCAGTTTTCAGTTGCGTTCCGCATACGTTTCGTACAGCTGACTTGTTTTTACCGTTGATTGACGTTCGTTAATGGGAAACTGAGTAATTTTCTCAACGTTTACTTGAATTGGACACGATTTTTTCGATCGAACATCGAACGGCAGCCATATTGGAATCGGTGACTCGCGTGCTGTTAAAACGTAAATCGGCCACTTGTACGTTTAAATAAAATATTAGACAGGTAAAAACATTAACGGAGTTAAATTATGCAGTTAAGGATTGATGTGTAGTTGTACATTCTACAGATTGACACCTTGCGAAGATGGAGGAGGAATTTTTTGGTGAAGGAGAAGCAAATGACAGTGGAAACGCAAATGCATCGATGGTGGGCTGTACCCTAAAAAATACAATGTGTGGTAAATAATGTAATTAAAATCGAATGACATACGGACATACTTATAAACATCCCAGTGTTTTACATTATCACGTAGAAAAATATACAACAGACTTGTTATTTCAAATTATTTCAATTATTTCATCCATTAATTGCTAACCAATACAGGTTTAAAGAGATCTGTTTTGTAAAAAGCATTTAAAATCATGTAGTTGTAGTATGTAGTTGAAAGAAACATGTTTTAATGGCACAGACACATTGGACGTAAGATTTCCCATATTTGCTATTAGAATAACAAGTTTAAAACGAGTTCACATTTTGAGTTTCATTGCATAAATTTTACAAAAGCAGCTGTATCGCATGAAAATGACATTTATTGCTCATTTGGTATTACTTTATTATGACCCAGCTTTTGCCAAAATGTGCAAAAGCTTTCTATTAACAATGTAAAAAATTAGAAGCAACGACTCTATTAAATTTGTTAAATTTTAAAGATATGGTAGCAAAATTCAAAAACGTGGGTCCCGCGAGACCCCTTTTGTACTTCAACGGTTCAAATATAGTGCTTCAAGTCTAGTACATGTCCTCATGCAGTGAAGTTTGTGTTATTCAGACGAAGACATAGTGGACACATTATTCAAAAATTGCGGTGGTACAGCGGTAGACAAGGTCCGGCTCTCCACGCTGCTCCACTACCTAAAAACTACATCGCAGGTTGGAAACATAGTAATGTATTAGCCTATTTTAATAGTAATATACATACTAAATGTAATATTCTAATGCAGGTTGACGAGGATTTCGAGGAACTGAGGGTCATGTTCGGTTACGGGTTCGACGACGCGTGGATCGAACTGGACGATTTCCGCGAAGTCATGCTCAAATACATTGAGGGGAAGAGAGACTGGGATGTCTCGTGAGCGAATGGGGCTTTCTGTTGAACATATCCATATTTATATACAATGGGCTTGGTTCTTTCATAATGCCAGGACTGCACCCGATGAACATGAAGATGACGGGAAGTTGTGTACGCTCGCGTGGTCCCCGGACAGAAAACGAATGAGTGCGATTACCTCCATGTCTTCCCCGGGTATCTTAGACCTGTCAAACATGGCGAACTGCTCTTTCGGAAGTTTAGAGGGAACTGGAGGAGATATCTCAATGTAACCGTGACTTATTCTTATAGAAGAAAACCAATTATTGCTCTGTTCGCCCTTAATTAAATTGATAATTTTCTATTTGAAACTCAGCGATGCCCAACAACTGTTTACTGAGAATAGTGAACTTGTTTTACAACTGAAAAGCCTTCAAGAGAAACAGTGCAAACAAGACCTTTTCGTTGCCCAGCTTGAAGACCAAGCTGCCCAGCAACAATTGCAGGCTGAAATGAGGGAGAATAAACTGTTAAGGTTAGTGTACATACTATATAAAAATATTTTACATGATAGTTGTGATGACATTTGTTGTGACAGCTTGCAGGAGAAATACGACACACTACAGGTGGCTTCTAGCGAATGGCAAGTGCAGTTGGAGAAAAGCGAGGAGGAGAGTAGATTGCATAAGGAGCAGATTGAAAAACTGGAAGTTGAAGTGAAAGAGCAAGAGATTGAGGCAAATTAATGTAGATTATTTCAAAGTAGTACTGTGTTTTGTGTTTGGAGAAATGCAATTTAACTGTGTTTTTCCAAATATAGTTATCGCAAACGACCGCAGATCTGAACAGGATGAAAGCGTCGCATCAAGAGTTGCGGCGAGATTTATCATCGCAGAAAGTAATATTATATTGGGTTTGCCAAATATATTTAGAAATGCGATAAAATTAACAAGTTTTAAGTTCATTTTTTATTATTCAATTTAATTAAGCTTCTGTCAATTCCTTTAAGTTTCAGTTTTGCAACCATACTACCACCGGAACCCAGACATTTTGTATTATTCTTGTAATATATAGTCTATTCACATTTATAATCTTAAACCATTTTTATTGTTTTTCAATTCTGTCTGTAACCTATAGTTACAAATTGATTCCCATTTTTGTTTCAGACCCAATGTGAAGAAGCGGAACTTAGAAGCAATATTCTGGAAGACGTTATCGAAGAGGCATGTCACCGATAAATTCAAATCCGTATTCATGTCTCACAAATTTGTTTTGGTTTCACATGGATTAATGATTTATATTTTGCTATTAGCAAGCAACCAATGCCGTGACGTTGGAGGAATTCGTTCACGAGCTTCAACAGGAGATTACCGTAAGTTAATTTGAGGTGTGGTAACTAAAGCAGTTATCTTTCTTTAATCATTGTATATTATTCAGTCTCTTAGATCAGAGAGAACCGAATTGAGAAACAGTCTTCTGGAAGCAAAAGATGAACTGTTCAGGTGATTTCACGTAATTTTAAAGTGTGGGTGATTTCTAGTTTGCAAATGTGGGTTTTTCGTTCACGTAGCCTTCAGGGACGAATGTCGTCTGCGCAGAGGACCAAAAGACCAACCGAAGATGATGGATACGATTTTAACGGTCACAGTACTAAAAAGTCGTACACAAATATAGTTCATTTCGAGATCTTGTCACCTGTCCCGAGCAGTACGCCTGCACCGAGAATGTCTTCCTTGTCGATCAATGAGGAAATACGCCAAGTGGTAGTTATATAGTATTTTACATTTATTTGAATTGATTATACCTGAAGTTTGCATTGAATTCCATGTTTTAATTGAAGGTTGCAGTGGACGAGTTGTTCCTGCCATCACCATTCTGCGAAAAAGCGGAGCTGTCAAACTGGGAAAATGTTTTCGATGAAAGTGGAAGTCAGGACAATCCATCATTTATACTTTTCAAGGTTGTGTGTAAAGCAAACTAGTGATACAGTATTTTCATCATAATATATTGGAATATGTCTCGTAGGATGAAATAAATGAAGAGCAATTTGGAAAAGATACTTTACAGAGTGCAATCGACGAAGAAGAAATGAAACGAGTGGAATTCCTTTCCGTACTGTTCTTTATTTTCTTCTTTTGTTTCATAATATTATTGATATTGTACTTGTATTCTAATCGTTTCTATTCGTTTTGCAGTTGTGGGAAATATTTATTGAGTTACTCGAAGCAGAACACAAAGCGAAGCAGCTTGTAGGCACTTTTGAAGAAAGTGTAAATTTAGTTCCTTCTGCTCAATAGTACAGTATTTTCTAGTTTATGTAGCCTAACTTTCTCGCGTTTTGCTTTCTATCTTGTTTACAAATATCCTTATTCTGACAGTAACATTGAAGTCTGCAATCGGCAAGTTTGCGCCGCGAAGCTGCCGTCTGAAGAAACTGATCTCAAAACGAAAATGGAATCTCAGGTATATATAATCATGTTGACATTTTGATGCATAAATAGTGATATTTCTTATGAAATTAGGAAATTCCTGCTTCCACATGTGTGGATATGTTGAAGGAAAGTATTCGCAAGAAAGTGAATACGATCAAAGATTGTTTGTCGCGAATACAGACCATGAATGACACGCTGTTGAGGACATCGCGTGGTCCTCCGGTTAAAGATGAACATCACCATACACGGTAAGATATACGTAGTACAGTGAATGTTTTCAAAACTGATATGTTCTGTTACATTTGAAGTTATGATATTGTTTCAGGAAAAATGGCAGGGACGTTTCACAAGTGCGCGGGACGAGGACGTGGAAGTCACGTGCTTGGAGTAGGAGTGTTACGCGAAAGGTATCTCGCGTGTCCCAGGTATTCTTGGTGGTAATGTTTGTGTTGGCTGTGTTGGCCAACCAGCTGATGCAAGTGCCATCCTCGGCAGTATCTTCAATGTGGGACGTGGTCAGCGACCAAGTGTTTCGCCCTTTCGTTACCTCGCGCATATACTCACCTCTACCGGTGTGAAGGACACCAATTGCCGTATTATAATTTAATCCCTCTGGTATTCGGCCGAATCCACGGCATTCGTTTCTGATTTGACGACAACAGTTGCACGAGATGTATGCTGAATGGTTTTTATCTGCCGAACGCCGAGAAGGGAATGCTTGCGCGGCGTTAAGTTCCTTGCGTTGTTTCCGGTATTCTGAACCACATTGTGTTCCCTGCTGAATTAGAATAAGACGATGAATTAGATGATGCACAAGTTGTGCCATGTATATTGTAGATAATTGTATATATTATTGAATTGCCTCCGAGTGATTTCGGAGTTACGCTCAAGTCATTATAAAGATGAGTTTTTAATGGCAGCAGGACACGAGTTGTATTTCTTCCTGGTAAATTAGGCACGTTAACTTTATACGGTGAACCTCGCTTATAATCAACTCGGATGTTGGCAAACATCGGCTCAAACTCCAATGTCCCACCATCAGAATAGCATTTTCAGTAAACTTGTGAAACCTCTGTTACTAGCAACTTATTACTAAGTTTATATACACTGCTCGTCCGTTTGTTTGTTTGTCCCACCATGCTCACGGCGCTTTCACCAACGGA